>CABHPP010140897.1:30586-68038 GCA_902168425.1 Peromyscus attwateri | reverse complement strand
TGGCAGGTGAAAGAGATTTATCCTGACCGTGGGCATGGCAGGAAAACTCTAGCTACAGAACCTTTTATTTCTATTGCCATTAACATAACTAAAAGAAAGTGCTTACTAGAACTAGAAGTCCAAGGAAAGGTGGTGCCCTCAGCCACAGATGAAACTGGTCTCTTAAATCTTTTTATCAGGATCGTAATTGGCCAGTCAGATTCTTTCTCTCAATCATGATTCTTGACACTGATTTTGTGCTCATTCTTGTATTGACAGCTCCTACTGTACCTAGCCTAAAATATTATGGGGAATGGGAAATCACCATTCTACCAAACCCTACATTCATGTTTTTTCAGCTTAACCAAGCTCCCGTCATAAGTAAACTGTTCAATCAAACGCCCAACAGGAGGAGAGAGTTTGAATAGTTGTGATACAGCTACAAGTTGTGAAACTTAGCTAAAAGTGTAAAGTGGAAGACTTCTAAGAAGGTAATATTGTTCTATGGTCAGCTTAGCATTTCCAAAAGGTTTTCAACTTCCCTAACATAATAACATTATCAGTTCATTTTCACCTTATATAATAAATGATGATTCCAGAATAATTAAAAACAGAACTAGCAGTAATTTGATATTTTGGCAGGTTCAGCCTCCTCTTTCAACACAAAAGATAAACTGTGTGTTGTTTGTGGTCATCGTGCTGAGGAATGAGCCTTTGTATCAGTTAAGGCTTTTGCAAGGTTCTCATCTTTCATTGTTTTCTGTGGACTACACTGAAAATCTTTCATTTCTTTGTTCTTATCCTTCACTATTGCACCTGCACTTCATTAGACTTGCTTTTCTGGTGTGCAATATCTGCTACTGAATGTCAACCTTCATAGTCCTTAATCACTTTTGATCTCAATTCCAGGTCAGTTGTTTTCTGTGACCTCCAACTGTGAAAATTAGCAATGGGCCATGATAATCAAAACAAGAAATTAAACCAAGCAGCAGGAGAATATTTTGCAAAGCTGTGGTGTAAAGAGTCCCAGCTGTATGAGATGCTGTCAGGCAATATGGGAGGATGTGAAGTCTTATGTGGGCTGAGATTTCTCAATGTAGCATATGACAATAAAATGAAGGCTCAGTTCTGCCTAAAATAATCAAAAGGGATACTAAAAAGTTAAGAAAGTATTACAAAACACATTTTTGATAAAACACTTGCATGCAAAATATACAAACAGATCTCTTAAGGCAATAACACGAGAATAATAATTAAAAGCAGGTAAAAGTTATAAACAGATTGCAAAAGTAAGTATGCAAATAATAAATAAGTAAATGGAAAAGGAGGTATCATGAGAAAACACAAATTTAATCAATGATGGAAAACAAGGATAGAAAACTAAATTGTAAATCCAGGTGTGGTGGCACACATTTAATCTCAGTACTCAGGAAGTAGAGGCAGGTCAAATCTATGAGATCTAGGGCAGCTGTGTCTTCATAGCTAACAAGCTCCATGCCAGCCAGGGCTATAGAGTCAAACCTTGTCTCAAGAAACTATGAAAATTCCCAAAATTGCATACTAATTGCTGACAAGAATATTAAAAGAGATTCTCTTCATGTACTTCTCATAAGAATTCTTAATGATGTAACCATTTGGGAAGATGATTAATACAGTCTTAGAAAATTGTGGTTATTTATACAATATGTTCCACTAATTGTGCAGTTTAAATAATATATGGAATAACTGAATAATACAAAATTATCATTTGAATGTTTATAAAAGCTTTGTGCACGATCATAGGAAGCTCATTCAGAGATTTACCCAAATGTTTATCTAGGATCATTATATGCCTTATGTTGCTTGCACTATCTCCTGAGAATCCCCACAATAATGACACTTCAGCAGCAAGAAGAACACTAAGCTGTAGCATAAATCTTAAAAGGTCTTATTAATAGAAAACCCAGAGCCATATATTGGGGTAAATAGCTGAAAGATTAGAAAAACAGAACAAGCCACAGCCAACCTCACCTTGCCAACTCCTCAGCTGAGTCTGTTTCCTCAAACTGAAAGCCTCTGAGTCCTCACCCAAAAGGGTCTTAGTGTAACTGCTGCTAAAAAAGCCTCTAGTTGCTGGTCCTCACACCTTATATACCTTTCTGTTTCCTGCCATCACTTCCTGGGATTAAAGGTGTATGTCCTTCCAAAGCAAAGACATGAGATCTCAGGTGCCACCACACCTGACTCTGTTCCCACTGCGGCCTTGAATTTACAGAGATCCAGATGGGTCTCTGCCTCCCAACTGATAAGATTAAAGCCATGTGTACCACCACTGCCTGGCCCCTACGTCCAATATAGTGCCTGTTCTGTTCTCTGATTCCCAGATAAGTTTTATTGAGGTGCATAATGTCAACCACTCTAAGCACTTCAATTTGATTCCTAATCCCATTAATCATGAAAAGTTCCATGTGTCTTTGCAGAAATATCTGAATTAGGAGCTTGTAAGGAAATATCAAAAAATGATAACTCATATTTTGTAGTGACAGAGAGGAAGAAGAGACTCAAGGGAAAGTGATATGAAGGGTTGTAGGGTGGAGGAGTCCCTGGCAGAATTCCAACATACCAAACTGAAATCACTCATGTGGCAGAATACACAAGGCAACATCAATTTTAACTCTGCGCAGAAAATAAATATTCATAAGCATATATTAACATAAACAAATGCTTCAACATATGTGGGAAAAGTTGTAAATTACTCATGCACAGAATTCCAAACAATTTGTATAACTTTTATACCCTTAAGGACAAAAACATTAATTCATCCTCATTAATGTGGTCTGCATACAGTGCCTTTTTCCAAACCCAAAAATGAGGGCAATAGGGAGCATTAGATGTGATATCACACTGAACAGTTCTGACAAAGACTGTGCCACCCAGGTGATCAAGGTTATTCTGAAAAATTATGTTATATATGTTATTATCCACGAACGATATGAAGAGTATTTGGAGAGAGAGTGAAAGAAATGGAGTGGCCCAGTGAAAATGACAAGACATTAGCAGAATATATATTACATACTATTATCTTATGCATTATATGTTGATGTTATGTATTTTTGTATCTGTTGTATTTATACATTATATTCTCATTATATATGTTTCATGCATATGCTGTGTATGTGTTATATATGTTACACACATTTGTAAATGACATAAACCTTTACTTTGTATGTTAACTAAAATAACTCAGACCAAAAAAAAGTATTTAAGACCAAATTACCTAAATATTTATATTATACCAACTTATTAATCACTTGAAAACTAAGGTAAATAAACAAAAAGTGAACTAAAATATAATGCCATTTTGATTGCATGTTGTAATATTAGTATAAGAATGACACTCTGCCTGTGTTGTTTTCCACCAAATTCTTATTTGTTTTGTAATCGAGTCAAGTATGAAGTTCCAATTGGAAAAAAAATGTGTAAAACATAAGACAAGGATTGTTTCAAGTTATTAAAGTAAAAGATGCAAATATATTTGGAACTATTGTGATTGTGCCAAGTAACAGGACCCTAAGAATCGATTAATACAATGTGATATCCAGAAAGTGGGGCTAGGACAAAAGATTTGTACTTTGATTATGAAAATTTTAAATTGTTAATGCAAACTATTGAATGTGAAGTAAATAGAAATTATGCAAAATGTGCTCTTTCTGAAAATATATAGCTATTTAAACTCTATTGAAAGCAATTAGATTCATGTAAATGTTATTATAATGATAAGGGGTTTGATGTTGGATAATACTTCCTTAAAGCTTGCACAAAACCTAAAAAGGATCAAGCTAGTCAAATATCAGCATAGATGGAAGTGGTGCCCAGGATATCTCACACTTGCTGAAGAGCTAACAGCAGTAGTTAATGGCTGCTGGTAACTGGAGAGTCATTTTTCTATAGACTCTGCTGTATACTATTCTGTTCCCATGAACGCACAAGAAGCACTAAGTGGAAACAGTGGGTTTACAAAATTAAAAAAAAAAAAAAAACACATGGATTTGAAGAGTAATGTTGTAAAGGTACAGGAGATTAATTAGAGGCATGAATTCAATCAAAAGACATTATATTACATATGAAATTTCCAAAGAATGCAAAAGTTATTGAAAATCCTAAGAAGATAAAGTCCTGAATATGTGCACACATAAGAAAAGTGTTTTTTATAATGAATATATAAGCAATATAGTGAAAAGAAAGACTATTTTTCATAATATTGATTAATGATATGTTTGGAAAGAGTTGATCGGTGAATAGTTTATAATACAAATGTGTGTATATTAATTTGAAATATATTGCATATTAGACGAGACAGTATAAACGTAATAGAAATATGTATAATAAAGAACCTTGCTATATATGCTAAAGCAAATTTATTATATATTAGGCAAGAATTTAATAAGCTATAACTCATAAGATTTAAAATAATTCAAAAGAAAACTTCAATGATAAAAGAGAAGTGATCCCAATTACAAATCATTTATGTTATTACAGATGTGTGTTGAAAGGAAAAGAACTCTACTTAAACATAGCACATACCCAGTTTATTAACCAAGAAGACAGGAAACCAGAACATGAATACACATTAACTGTAATTAATTATTTAATGAAATTTATAAATATAGTGAGACATCATTGCATACTGAAGTAATAAAATTGAAATAGTAAATAAACTAAATAATGAAATATTTGGAAGTAATAGTTCTCTTAATTATGATTGATGGAAAATGAAAACACTATCAAGTTTGAAAACATCTTGCTGTTTTTCAAATTTAGCATATAACTATCACATGATCCAGCAATCTTCCTCTTGGGTGTTTTCTGAATAACAGAAAAATGAAGGCATATGTTTAAACAAATATTTGTGCATGAATATTTATAGCACCTTTAGCTCAAATCTCTAACAATGAGTAAACAGAGAAAATAAGCTATGGCATAATCATAGAATATATTATTTATCAACAATAAAATAAATTAGGTATTGATGCACATAAATATAAATGAATCTCTAAATAATTATGCTGAGAAAAAAAATAAGTCCATCTTTCTTCCATTAAAGGATTCCATTCTGTATGATGCAATTTGCATTGAATTCTTAGAAGTGGGAACCAGTGTTCTCTAATAAAATAGCCCAGTGTTTCTCTTTGATGAAGAGAGTATGGAAACAAGAGGAAATGACTTCTAGGTAGATATTGGAGAACTATGCAGTTTCTTTGTGAGATCATTGTCTCAGTTATGATGTCTTCATGAATGTATACTATCAAAACTTTTGCACAGAAGCACAAAATTGCAAAAATATGCAATTTTGCCTTTTGAATATATTAATTTGTTTTATTATGCATTAACCATTAAATTGATATTTTATTTGGTTATATGTTTGTTGTATATTTTTGAATGGCAATCCATAAAAATTGAGCAAAGTATAATAGGTTATATAAAATTGTACCATTTTAATTGCATGTTTTAGTTCTTATCTGACTACCTCAAAGTAGTTGTAACATTAGATTGGTCAATTAAAGCGTGGTGCCTTCCTGTTATATAGCTACACAATCTTTACACCCAAATATTCATTCATAAGCAACAACAAAGCATTGTATGCAGGCTATAGAAAGAAAAAACTGGACATCAACCAGCCACAAAACCCACCACCTACAAGATCCATCCTGCCTGCAAGTTGTATTGGGGCAGTGGTGATGCAGAACATGTGGGAGTGGGCAACCAATGTTTGGTTTAACATGAGTCCCACACCACTAAAGGGAGCCCAGGTCCTATACTGCCTGAATGGCCCGAGACTGGAGACTGGATATCCCAGAGACCTAGGGTAGAAGCAAACATGACAGGAAAAAAATAAATCAATGAATTGATACCTAATCACATTCTGCTAATTCATAGATCAATGCCTTATCTAGTCATCAGAGAGGCTTCTTCCAGCCATAGACAGGAGTAGGTGCAGAGACCCACTGTTAAATATTATGCAGAGAGAGAGTTTCTAAATTACGAGTCTCCATCAGGTTCCTCACTGCAGAGATTGGGAAACCCCCAGAAGAGGAGTAGAAAAGGCTACAGTCAGAAGAGATGGTGGACACCAGAAGAGCATGCCCACTGAATCAATTAGGCAGGGCTCATATGGGCCCACAGATACTTGATATGACAAGCATGAGGTCTGCAAGGATCTTCATCAGGTCCTCTGTGTATATGTTATGGCTGTTAGCTTGGTGTTCTTGTGAGATTCCTAACAGTGGAAGTGGGTGTATCTCTGATTCTTTTGCCTACTCTTGAGAATCTTTTCCTCCTACTGGGTTGGCTTGTCCAATCTTGATATGAGGGCTTTCACTTTGTCTTATTGTATCTTCTTTTTTCCTGTTTGACTGTCATCCTTTGAAGACCTGCTCTTTTCTGAGGAGGAAACAGAATGGTAGTGTATCTGGGGAAGAGGAAAATTTGTGGAAGGATCTTGGAGAAGTAAACTATGGTTGGGATGCATTATATGAGAAGAATCTATTTACAGTGAAAAAATAACTACAGCTATTGAGAAGTGTGCATTTTGGACAATTACTCATGAATAAAACACTTCCAATATTTACCACTCCATCATTATCTACCCAACTTTTCAACTAAAACTTCATACACATGTAACATGTAACAGTCATTAACTTGCAAACACACCAAACATGTATCTTTGGTATGACAAATTTATGCATACATGAACAAACAATGAATTCCCAGTGAGAATCAATAGCAGTAGATGTCTAAAAGCACTTTGCAAAAATTGTTAAATAGGATGATAACATAGCTCAGTGTTTAAGAATTTGTTCAGCTCTTACAGGGGATCAAAATGTACTGTCTAGAATGAAAGTTGTGAGGTGCATGACTACCTGTAGCTCTAACTCCAATGTATCCTAAACTTCTACTCTTAGGAATACCTACATTTGTGTACATATACCCCTTGCAAATACTAATAATTAAAAGTAGAATGTATCTCTTAGAACTTATCATTAAAAATATTTGAAAATATATACTTCGTGTTATAGAACCTTGCTCCTATACATATAACTTAAAAACGATTTCCTATGTTAGTAAAACAGAAAAACAGATAGACAGAGAGCTCAGTGGTTAAAAATACTTCTTGTTCTTTCAGAGAACCCAGGCTCAGTCCTCAGTATGCATAGGAAACAAACGTATGTTCCTCCAGTTTCCAAAAGGCAGGTATCCTCTTTTGGCACTTATGGATACTGCATGAACATGTTGCACATACATACAAGTGGATAAAATGTAAATACAAACAAAATGAACATAAAAAAAATCCTCATTTGTAAAGGGAGCCTATAGTCAGGGAAATTAAAAGCAACATATTTCCTTCCCAACAAGCATTAAAGGCAATGTCTTCAATCTAAGACTATACTGAAAGGGCTATAATATTTTAAACATAAAATTACTGTTTATAATAGATTTTTTAAAAAAGCTAAATAGGTGTGTTAATAAAAAGGCTTAATTTTATAATACAAGGACAATGACCTTGATTTTTTAGAACAAAATTACAATAAATTAAAAGTATCAAAAACCTAAGTTATTTGGAGTAATCTATATAGAGTTTTTTGGACTTTCTTTTATTATGCTGATAATGGTGCTTTTAGGAAATACATTACTTTACACCACAATACAAATTATTCTCTATGATAAAATATCCAGTGCACCATTTTCACATATGTACAATACAAACCTGGGATGCTGGAACTGATGAATAGAGCAAAGGTTCTTCAGAACCACATGAATTTGATACATTAAATCAGCTGATTAGAGGACTTTGGAGGATCTTCTTAAGCAGTGGAGTTTTTCTCTTAATTTTTCCAATAGGTCATAAAATGTCTCATGAATATTTGCTATTGCTATCTTATTAATATTTGCAGAAGTTTCACAGAATTCATAGTCATTCCACTGTCTTGCTAGGCTACTCTTTCATCTTCTAAATTACATTTGTTACCAACAAGGCTCCTTGGAACATCATAGGTATCTTTGAACCGGAGAATTTGTGCTTTTAGACCTTCTGTCATCAAATGTATACTCTGTTCTGTTGGGATAAACTACCTCTTACTCTGTCAAAGCATGCCTGCTACTGTCCCCTTCAAGCTGATTTCTCTGCTTTTCCTTTTTTAATCTTATTTAATTAGCATTTATTCATTCATTTTACATACTGACTACAGTTTCCCCTCCCTCCTCTCCTCTCATTAACTTCCTCCCACTCACATCTACCCCCTTCCCCATCCACTTCTCCTCCATCTCACTTAAAGCCTCCCACCTGCTTGAACAAAACATGACACATCAAGTTGATGTAAGAACCAGCTTTTTCCCTGTATATAGGCTGGGCAAGGTAATTCAGCATGGGTAAGAGTTTCCCAAAAGTCAGCTTAGCTCCAGGGACAGATCCTGATCTCACTGCTAGGAGTCTTACAAAGAGACCAAGCTATACAACCATCACACAAGCAGAGGGCCTATGTTGGTCCCATACAGGCTTTCTAACTGTTAGTCCCGAGTCCATGTGCTCCTACAGCTTAGGTCAGCTGTCTTTGTGGGGTTCTCTGTCATGACTTTGACCTACCTGAGTTGTACAATCTCTCTTCCTTTTTCTTTAGGAGGACTCCAGGAGCTCAGCCCAGTGGTTGGCTGTGGATCTCTGCATCTGCTTCCATCAGTTACTGGGTAAATGCTCTCTGATGTCAATTAGGGTAGTCATCCAAATGATTACAGTAGACGGCCAGTTCTGGCACCCTCTCCACTATTGCTAAGAGTTTTAGCTGGCGTCATCTTTGTGGATTTCTGGGAGTTTCCCAGGGACCAGGTTTCTCCCTAACCCTGCAGTGACCCTCACAAAGATGTCTCTTTTGTTACTCTCCCCTCAGTCCTGCCCCTAACCCACCTCCTGTGCTCAGCCTGTCCAACCCACTCCCCGAAGTTCCCATCCCTCTACCCCAGCCCCCAATTTACACAGGAGATATCTTCTATTTCCCCTTCCCAGGGAAATCCATGCATCCCTCTTTGAGATGTTATCTAGATAGCCTCTCTGGGGCTGTGGATTTTAGGTGGGTACTTTACTCCTAATATCCACTTATAAGGAGTACATATCATGTTTGTTTCACACAGAATTTTCCCTACTCAAGCAAACAAACAAACAAAAACAAAACCAACAATAATTAAAAAAAACATTTTTTCAGTTATAGATTCACAAGGATGGTTTCATTATACTAGGATCGTGACTTACAATTGTAAATCAGCACTTATTTTTTCTTTTGTGGTTCTTAGCTCCAAGTCATCACATGAGAGTATATAACCTGGAGTAACTGCAGAACCATGAAAGCAAAAAAGAAACCTGCAGGAGGGAATCAATAGAGAGGGGACCAACAGGGTACGGGGTATTTGAAGGGGAAAACAGAAGGTGAACTTTTATTAGAGAGGGTTGAGGGATTATAATAAAGGAGAATGAAGGAGAAGGCTAAAATAAAACTATATGTCTGCAAAAGTCAAAATAAATCACTATCTACCTACCTCAAATGGCATGCCATACATAGAAGTCTGTGTATATACACACATACAGTTAAAATAAAAACTTCCCATATAGGCTGAGAATGCTCCTTCTAAAGAGCCATAAACTATTTGATAAAAACCCCGATACTTGGCATGTCAAGCATTCTTTTGCCTTGTCAGTCAATGTTGTCCAAAAGACTCATGAAACATAGGCTATTATTATTGTCCTTGGCTGTCTCCAAAGAAGATAATTTATGTCCATATTGATGAAGACACTTTATATTTGAGACTCAGGACTTGGAGGATCATAGCTAGTTCTGACCTGAAAGCCTCTTGCCTAAGGACTATTTTTCATGGTAACAAAAGGTACCATGTAAACTTTTAAAAGACATAAGCAACCAGTAGTCCAAGACATCTGTGATACCTATGAACTAATTCAAAAACCAACATGGTACCATATTAGCACACATAACTTGGTGACAAACAACGGCTCTGAAATTGAACATAAATCCTACGTAACAAGAGGAAAACAATGCCTTATACTGGAAACCTAGCTAAACAGCCAGGGCATGTAAAATATTGAACATGGAGGACAACTCATAACTGCTACTTTTAATCTTTCCTGGTACTGAGGCTCAAGGATTTCAACACAGGTGTAGGAAGAAGGATTGGAAGGGCCAGAGGAACAGGAAGTTTGCTGTGAAATTTTGGTTCTGAGGAATTCTCATCATCATGACTGTCTAGACAGAATTTGAACAGATGACACTGATAGACATGTTAATATGGAAGGGAGAAATCTTATTGGGTATCAACCCTAGACAAAGAACTATAGGCAACTAAGGAATGGTGGGAGATGGAGAAGCAGTTTTCCAGAGGTAAGCATACCCTAATTGATTATCTGATATCAACTGGTCAATTCAAAAATTGTATATAGTTGTAACAATATATTACAGAGCATGTTATATGTATATATTTAGAAATACACACATACACACACAAAAGAATAAACATGTATATGCAACAATAATGAAAGAAATAGAAGCCATGAATTTGAGAGAGCAAAGGGGGAATTCATTAGAAGGGGTGGAGGGAGGAAAGGGAAGGTAGGGAATGATGTAATATATTTTAATTTCAAAAAAATAAGTAACTGAAATAACAATATTGGAACTTGCATGTTGGACAAATGAATGAAAAAGTATTACAAAAATTGAAAAAGGGGATCCCAGTAAAAAATTATTAGAGTAATTATGAGTAACAGTTCAATAAGTTAGCCATGTGATGTGATATAATCTGTATGACTGAATCACTCAAAAATATTAAATCATATTAAACATCATGTATTAAATTAGACAAACATAGTAGATTAAACATGAGTCATAAATTTTGGGCAATGTTGTGTATTCAGGGAAATCATCTTCAATACGTAGAACACAAAGGTCCTCTAAAGGTTTATCATTCTAAAAAACATGACCACATTTCTTGAGTTCATTTTTAGGAAATTTTAAAAGAAAATCTCAGCAAATGTTGTGACTAACTAAGCTCTTTGATCCAAAATTTAAGGGAAGAGATTCATGGTATGATGAAAATAACTACTGGTTTGTTTTAGAACTGTATTCTTTTGAAACCACAAGGTTCGAAGTCTATTGTACACTTAATAGCAAGACAAAGACTCCCAGGGAAAGGCATTTAGAAAAACTTGGCAGCAGCTCAACATACTGTGTGCATGCCCTTGGCCTGTGGCCAGTAGTATAAGAATGACTCACTTAGAAAAAAGGAATGGGGTTGGTCTTGGGAACATTGGCCTGGAAGACTGTAATTGGGATGAAAATCTGGCACCAGAGGTAAAATTTGCAACAAGTATATAGGAGCAAGACAGTGGAATTCTTTCTCAAGCAGATTGGAGTTGGAGAGAAATCAGACTCTTGGAGTCTTATGCACAGAGCTTCTTCCCACCCTCTTATTCACCAGCTCTTAAATCCATGCCTTTCATGATTGCCTTGTAAACAACCCTGTTGAACACAAACCATTGTCTTTTCCCTGTCTTCATAAAGGGCACTCACAGAGAGGCATCAGCAATTACAGACCTAATTATTCTGCAACACAGGTGGAGACTGTACATTGCTGATATACCCTGATATTACATTGTTGTTGCAGATTCTCATTTTTCCCTTTTCCATATAGACACATTTTTAAACCTCTGGTTGCATTAAATCTAGTTATACTTACTGTATGCGCAGCCTTATCTTTACTTCTGTAAATTGAATCTGTGTCTGTATTCATACGGATTGTGCTACATGGCCCACAAGCAGCAAATTTTGTATACAGCCTTTGGGCCTTCCTATCTTCGTCTTTACTTGGAAGAAACAATTTCCTCTTCTAGATCCTGAATCCAAAAATCTCCCATTCTCCACATCCATGATTCCTGCATATAATACCTGGTTATTTATTGAGGAGGATTAAGATACACCCAGAAAATACTTATATATACATTTCATATCTTATAACCTTCTTATTTGGATGTTTCTTCCCTAAATGAATAATAAACTTGGCAAATATGATAGAACTGTAGAAAATTCCTTATGTTCCAGTATGGGATTTTAATTTTTGTTTATTAATAACTGAATATATGGCTAAATAGTCCTGTTTTTCACAATGTTTATTTAACTTATTTGGACTGTAATTTGAGAATATTCTACCTCACCAATATGTTAATTACACATTGTGTGTGGATTCAGGAAAGGGTTGGAGTGGTATGTATATGCAGGTTTATAGGTATGTGTAGATGCCAGAGGTCAACTTCTTTTGTTTTCCTTAGGAACTATACACCCCGTTTTGTGAGGTAGTACCTCTGTTGTCTGGGGCTTGTTTATTAAGCTAGGATGGCTAGCCTGTACCCAGGCAGCTATCTCTACCTCCTCATCACTGAGATTTTATTTGGTACAAATTACAGTGTACCAAATAACTGCCTTCTATTTATTTACTTTTTTGAGAAATTCATGCACATGTCATTTGCCATTTGCCATCCCTTTGTTCTAGTTCCCCCTCAAATTCATGATTTATTTTTCTTCAATTTATATATATAATTATATCTAATATAAATATATATATTATATAATATCTATATGTCTAAATGTTATAGATAGATAGATAGATTGATTGATAGATAGTTGATAGAGAGATAGACATAAAATATTACCTCTGTGTGTGTGCGTGTGTTTGTGTGTGTGTGTTTGTGTGTGTGTGTGTGTGTGTGTGTGTGTGTGTGTGTGTGTGTATGTGTGTGTATAAAATCAGTTAAGTCTATTATCTGCTGAGTCCACATGTTATTCATGTGTATATCTGTTCAGGGCAGACCACTTGGTATTGGATTGAAGCCTAGGCCCTGGGGAAGTTGGATTCTCCCCTTTTGCAGCCATTTATTTCCTATAGCTCTTCATTTATGGACTGGATCGTGTGATATGTCCTGTGTTATATATTAAGCCTCTATCTCAAAAAAAAAAAAAAAAGACATCCTCTCTCTCATTTCCAGTCTTTTGTTCCACCCTTTGCTGATATCCATTCTTGACCGCATGGGTTGTGTTGAAGAAGTACCATTTTTGAATGTACACCTTATGGTCAATGGCTCAATACATTTTGACTTCTTGTGGATTTCTGTAATGATCTCTACTTCAAACAAGAAGGTTCTTGTTCATGGGTGACATCTACACACTTATCTTGAGTGTAATGATAACCATTTAGAATGCAGTCAGAAAATATACTGGTTCATAAAAGGTGCACTTGTATATTTTCTTCTATGTGCCATTATATCACCAACCACTAGGCTAGCTGGGTTTACACTGCCGGCCCTGAGTTCCTTTTTATTTTTTTTTCCTGTTATTGAAAATATTTTTTGCTCACATAGTATATCTTGATTACAGCTTCTCCTCCCTCTACTTCTCCCAGAACCTCCCCATTTCCCTCCCATCTGGATCCATCTCCTTTCTGTCACATTTTTCCTTCTTAATGAGCAACCCCTGAATTCAACTTGATGGCTTCTCCTTAGTTGCAAGAGATAAGTGCCACTATTCCCCTCTTTTGGATTATCTTGCCAAACAGATTACTATTGTGATACACAGGATTCAAAGGTGAGTGTGCGTGTTGGTTTTTTTTTTTTTTCCCTTGGTAAATTTCTTAGAACCTTCTAATATTGTGAGAGCTAGAATTCAGTGAAGAAGATTCTACATAAGTTTCAGCTTTATTCTTCCAAGGTCTGTGTCTAAAGTGTGGGCTGTCTCCCACAATATGATCTTAAATTTCAAGTTCTTGGAGGCAACCAAGGACAATGACAATAATATACATTATTTGGGGAGACTGTTCATCTCTCACAGAGGAAATAATCCACATAGAGAAGCAAAGCCCACAGAGTGGAAATGGATCTTTACCAGCAACACATCTGAAAGATGATTAGCATACAGATACTTACTCAGCCTTGTTTATTGCTAGTCTAGTCATGATAATTAGGAGTAGAGGTAGTCTAAATATCTTTCATTAATTAGTGAAAATATTGTGCATATACACTATGGAATTAAATTCAATTGCAAAGAATAATGAAACCATGAGATTTCTTTGTATATGTATGGAAATAAAAATATTTTACAAAGTGAGGTAACCTATACCCAGAAAGACAAATGATACATGTGCTCTCTTTTATGTGTATCCTGGCACTGAAGTCATTGGTATGGTTGTTCCTAAAGTTGAATAATTTACAGTGAAACAAGGATTGTTTCTTAGGTAAACAACCATGTGAAGTATTAATAAACTAAATAGAAGAGAAGCATAGTGTAAGTAAAAATAATTATAATTTACCAAGAATAGATTGTGTATCTGCCACTGTGCTGTTAATAATAGGATATAAAATGTGGATGGCTTTCTCCATCTGACAAGAGTGATTATATGAAGGTTAATCTTTATTGTCAACTTCATGGTATTTAGATCTTTCATAGAATCAAATCTCTAGGTATTTATGTAATGTATTTTCTAGGTTAGGATAATTGATCTTCAATGACCTACCCTAAATGTGGGTAGCACCATTCCAAGGGACAATGTCTCCTACTAAATAAAAAGGAGAAAGTGTGGATGTACTTTCTGAATCTGGATATAATATTATCAAGAGATCCATGTGTCTGTCACCATAGCTTCTTGGATTGGAAAACCAAACTGTGGGCCAAAATAAATCATAACTTCTTTAAATTGCTTTTATCAAGCATTTGGTCATGGCAATATAAAAAGTAACAAGCAGATATTGCAAGTAATTTCTTCATTAAACCATTGTACTCTGCCAAAAGCAAAGCTATAGAGTCTATTTTTATCCATATTTTTTTCAAATCAAGAGACTTAAGCAGCATTCCCTCACAATTATAATTTGTAGGAAGATACTGCAATTTAATTTATATAAGAATTCAACATAATATAAAGTATTATTGACCTATTTAAAAATTATTTTGTTGTCAATAGGGCTCAGGCTTCACGTGTATTGAGAAAGTATTCTATCACCAAACTAAACCCATGCCCTTCCATGCCTATTTTAAAATGTATCGTATGAGGGCATGAAGGATTATATAAAACTGCTAAAAACCACAATTTTCTAAGTAGCAGTGTGACTGGAAACTCAATTCAGTGGAAACTCAAAACTGCATTCTGCCCACACTGACAGATGCCTCAGGCAGGTTCAAAATTCTGAATGTGTGAAAATTTAAAGACAGGAGAGGGCACATCAAGTAAGAGCAATGAAGGGAAGCTTGGAAATGCCTTTTGTTTAAATTCAACTTTGGAGGATGGAAATTGTTTTAGTTCAGTGCTGTATAGAAGGGCCTGGTATCCATGCACAAGTAACAGGAGGAGCACCAACCGTGACAGAACACGTCTGGGTTGTCTCTGCAATACTAAGCATAGTCACTGGAAAAGCTGAAAGAAGTACAGAGATGTAAATCTCACTGCCCACAGTTGCAAAAAAATAAAAAAAAAATAAAGCTCTCCACTCATGACCTTTACAAGTTCATATGTCCGTTTACAAGTTCACAACACACACACACACACACACACACACACACACACACACACACACACACATATTTTTTACAAGAAAGAAGAAGCGATATTCTGTACTGTTGGTTCAGAAATTCAACATTGTCCAAAATGTAGGTGTCACATTTTGGCCTTGTCATTGTCTTCTTATCAGAAATTTATTCTCTAGGCAAGAGATTATATAATAACCCACTCCAAAGTGTAAAAAGTAAACCAACTAACAATTGCAAATGGAGAAGAAATTGTCATTTGGATGTTTGTGGAATGAGTGCATGTATGCATGCAAGGCGGGTAGATAGAAGAACACCTAGTTAGTTCCTTCCATGATGCTTTGTAGAAAAACACAAAAAAAAATAGGTGGCTATCTTATACACAGGCACAACATCACTTTTCGTGCATTTTATTCCTGATATATTATGTGATATTTTTGTCATCAATGACAAAGTAGGAATATAGAAGACTATAGGGTAAAGATCAATAATGATTGCACAAGTAGTGACTAAGAGATAATTGCATCATAAAAAGAAAAACAATGGTATATTAGCTACTATGAGTACAGTGAGTGTGGATGTGAGAGAAACAGTGATTCATTTACAGGAATTAAAGAACTTGACTGGTTCTAGAATGTAAGGGATTCAAGGCTCTAAGCCCGTTTTAAGAGTAATATTATGACTAAATAAAGAATATATAATTCTATTATGTAAATAAAGGATCAGGGACACTATTATAGACTATTATCTCATTACACTGACTAAATACTATTTGATAGATGGTTAACTCCAGTACAGAAGTCACACGTTCAAGGCTATACTTCCTGTGTCTCGTGCACCTGTGTGTGCTGCATTATGGTATCTCCATCACTGGCACTGGATCCTTGACTCTGTTTCACTAACAAACTTGTCTCTATATTGTTCTGGACATCCCGATTTGTACAGACTTTTCAAGTAGGTGTGCAATACTGAACCTTCACAGCTAAGGACAGAGTAAAATGGATACTGTTTGAGAAAAGCCAAAAGCATATATAGGTTTTAGAGCTATGGTTGTGTTGTAGCATTTTGTTAAATAAATAAAATCTCAATCTTATATGACCATTTACATATATAAAAGTGTGCTCATAAGATCTGGAGAAGTGTATATGTAAATTCAGACTTCTTAATGTGACATGAGTGGAAATATGTCTTTTTAAAAATGCATTAAGTACCAAACAGTTCAATTGTTTAATTTGACTATCAACATCCTTATATACTTCTTTTGAATTTGGCTATTTTTTTCTGCTGACTTCGATAGAGTTTGTGTTTTATTGGATTTGTTAAATGAACAAAATTAAACATAACAATGATTATCAAATTTGGTTGTATATCAGGTAAATATATATGTTCTCTCTCTCTCTCTCTCTCTCTCTCTCTCTCTCTCTATATATATATATATATATATATATATATATGAAAAGGAAAAGAATAATGAGCAAAGGAATTTTAAAAAGTGAAAATTGAATTTAAGATAAAATTAAATATTTTTGTCACAATATCGTTCATTAAAGGAAAGCAAGCATTGAATACAGTTACAGTGTCAGTAAGTGCAATGATACCTTTTCCCCAGAAGAACCTTTTTTTTTCAGTTAGAAATGCTGAACTGCTGAGCCTCTGTGTTAGAAAGGAAACGATTACCTAACAATGAAAGTGTGCATAATCCCAGCAAGAAGCGGTTAAAGTTTCCCATTCTCTAAAGTCACTTTTTTGAATATCAGTAGAGAAAAAAAGCTATACAGAATTAATAAAGCCAAAAATATCAAGAGCTTCTAGATAGACATGGGAAACAGAGCAGAAGCTAATCTAAAACCTGGACATATGGAGACCTATTTTATGGCAAACTATTGAAATTTTATCACATTAGAAAGGCCAGCTATGTGTCTAAAGAACTTGTATCCCTAGGGAAGGAAACTATAAAAGAGGATATTGTTATTTTAGGTTGTTATAATTGTAAGTTCTTTAACAGAATCTTCTCGGGAAAACATGAATCTTTGTTTTATGTTGCTTGTTTGCAAAAGTAATGGGGAAAATTGAGACAGTTCGGGATTTAAAAACATTTTTACTGGTTGAGAAAAGCAATCGGTTCTGTTCTCTAAGGACTAACAGTTAGTATTATAGTTTCAATGTCTGGGCATGTAATGCAACTTTAATGTGCTTGCCTAGCATGAGCAAGGGCCAGTATTCAATCATCAGCAGAAAAGAATTAGAGGAGAGAAAGAAGGAGAAACTTTGAGAAGCGCACACTCTTCTACAAGGGCCCGTTACAGTGGCTTGTGTGTCCCACAACACTTTTCACTGTGACAAAACACTGGAGGTAAACAACCTATGGAAACAATGTTTTACTGTGGTTTCCGGTTTCAGAGCCTTTGTTCCAAGTTCATTTGACCACCTGGTGGTGAGGCTAAAGGTAGCAGATGAAAGCAACCCATGATGGACCGCAAGTACAGCAAGATAAAGGGAGAGTCCTTGGACAAGACCATGTTTTCACAGGTTTGTCCCAAGTCATTTCTCCTTTTCAACTATCCCTAACCCAATCCCACTCAGCTATGAACTCAATGAGTTAATCCTTATGGCACGATTGCTTTACAGCAACCTTCTAAGTTGTGAATTGAGTCATTAACATATGAGTTTTGAGACAACGCTTATTATCCAAATCCTGTTTGGCCAAAATATCCAATGGGAATGTAATCTTTCTCTCTTTATAAATTACATCTATGATTTATTGAGCTGTTTTGCTTTTCCTAATATTTGAGTGTTCTGTTGTGCATCAATGTATAACATAATAAAACAGACAAACGAAAAACAGTGTTACCATAGTTTTTATAGGAACTGACAAAACAATGAAGTGATAATTTCCTAGATAACGTATATCAGGGATCTAGAGATCAAGACTCAATAATCACCTCCCTTACCTAGGTTAACAGGCAAGTGTAAAACACATTTAGCATCTGTAAATTTCATTAATAGTTTGAATGATATACTGCTTCAATTTTATATTGTAAGTGTTACTTGTGATGTTTACGTTCTTATAAAGAAATTAAAAAAAAATAATTTCATGGATTTGGTAAATGGACTTGCTAATTAGCACCCATTTGACTCTGTCATTCTGGTCTGCTGCGTTGAGCAAAATAAGTCAAGCAGTCAGTGAAATAATGCTTATGCCAGCACCACCTGTCTGGAATACTCAGTGGACACCATGAGAAAAGGATAAGACAATTTCAGCTGATCGTCTCAGCTCCTGAAGTCACAGCACCAGCTACAGCAGTTTGAGACAGTTTGTACTGGGATTTTTGCTATCACGGGCCATCATAGCCTTCATGTGATCCTACAAAGATTTACTCTCTGGGAATAGGAGAGAAGCTCCCTTGGTGGTCTAAAAGAGGGATTTCTGTGAGTGATGATTAGAGGCAAGACTGTGATGGTACAGAACACAAGCCTCAAAGACTGATTCATGCTAAAAAGCAAGGGCAAATTTCACGCAAACAACTAACTGTGTTTGATGGGAAACAAACGGCTGTGACTGGATCAAACATCCTTTCCTAGTCCATAGAAGCAAATTTCTAAGGCCCGCTCTGTCCAATCTCTAACAAACTCTCCTGTGCTGTTTCCTTGTGTTGCATGCTTAGAATCAAGAAAAGGCTTTTGTCAAATGGCTTTTTCTTGTATGTATTCTCTCATGGTTAAACTGGCAACATTGACAATTAGCCAGAAATGTCCAAGAGGAGGGCAGCATAGTGGCCACTTACCAGTGCGTGTTCAGTTTCATTAAGTCCTGGCAATTGCCTGAGCTCAAACAACCACAGTGGGGGCAAATGGAAATCCAGAGAGGACAAGAGAGGGCAGAGCCTTAGAATAAAGAAACTAGCAACAAACTGGAGAAGAGGAAAAACACTGTCAACCTTCAAGGCCTGTGAGAACCTGGGAAAAATACTGTAACATTGGCTGCTGGGAAAAGTAATTAGGTCTGACTTCCCATGGCCATAAGTACTTATCATAGCCAGTACTCACCAAAGGTGTGAAGGATGTAGCCTTACAGGTTGACACTTGCTGCTACCTGCTGCCACATCTGCCCACCTACATATGCTGACTCCTGGCAAAGATCAAGGGAAAAAGGAGCTGCAGAGACTTTCTTCTCACATATCCTCAGTTTGTCCAGGAATAGCAAAAGGAATCACAGTGAGATGATTGAGGACATGTCTAAGGGAGAGCTACTAGAAGAAGAGTTGTCTACTCACCAAGGAAGCTGCTCTATTTCCTTAATAAAAGACTCCACAATATCTGCTGGAGAAGATTTTTTTAAGTCCTATAGAATAAGGGATGCCATGTGGCTCCTATCATTGTTTTTAATTTTCTTTGTATTGTTTTGTTGATTTGTCTGATCATTTTATTGAGCTGGTCCATCATTAAATCTTGGAAATGATACGACAGAAGTTACAGCTCAGTGGTAGAATGTTTGTCTAACAGATCCTGTCCTCCAGAACTAGCAAACACGTTAATGAATATTTTAAATAATTCCCTTAGATAGAGATTTGTGAAAAAAAATCTTTAGATTTTGTTTTCTTTAAAATATAGATGAAATTAAATTGAAAAATATGTTACATCTAGGAACTGACAAATATTCATGCCAACTGCACATTGAGGCCTTTCCAGCAAGCAGAGGAAACAATCAAAAACTCCTGACCTGGCCGTTTCTTATTTGAGCCCTTAAGGAAAGTGAGATAGAGTGAAGGGCAAAAGTTTCATTGGTTGAAAATACTGATAATCAGAAAAGAAAGAATGATATCGCACTCGTTAGCAGATAATAGGGACAAAAGAGAACTAAGTAGAAAACACCTTTATGTGCTGCATTCTGAAAAAGTAGTGGGCAACCCACTGAAGGGATTTTAAGCAAAATTCGGCACTTGAAGATGTTCCATTGAGGCCAAAGTATCCAGGCCTCGGTGTCCATATGACACCCAGTTTTTGTCTAGAAGGTTATCAGAAAGAGCCTCTTTTCATCTCAATAGCAGGAGGAGAACTTAGACAGTAACTTCAAAAGCTCTCTGCAAAACAATTGCATGCTTCTGAGTGGTAAATCAGTTAACTTGTAGGGCGACCCACTAGCATATGTTCGTGATCTCAACAGGTCCAATAAGAGCAGCACACAAGTAAAGGTCTAAGGTTTGTGTTGTTCTTTGTGTGGGAATTTATCCGATGACACTTTGCCGAGCCTTATGATTTCTGTTTATGATAATAACCAAGGTCATTGAAATAAAGTATCTTAAAGTTTCTGCTTTTATTGTCCAGAGATTAGTTAAAAGAATTGACTTTTAAGCAATGGAAATTTTCACTTCTTCATTTTATAATAATACAAGAGAGGTGATAGAGCTATGACTCATAGGATCTCTGATGTCTGATATACTCAGACCTAAAGACAAGCCCCTGCATTTAACATTTACTCTAGCAAGGAGAAGCTGGAGATAATCAGGGTGATTTCTCTCTGGACTCTATGTAATTCAATGATTAAGAAATTGATCTTCAGTTAAAGGAATAACAACCCAGGTTGTGCTCTAATTAGATGGTGGTGACTAAAGAGATGATAATAGTGGTGTTTTGAGATTAATTCCCATAATATCATTCTAAATCACACAATATCAGTGTCACCAGGATGTTTATTGAATTAAAGGAACCAACCTCTAAATTTTGTGTTATTTTAACCAATACACACCACCACAAGCAATAATATATTTTAAAGGAAGTATGTACTCTCACATTTAAAAAATATGATATGCAAAAGAAAGTCAGGATACCTTGTATCAACAGTGATTATTTATGATATCTTCATATGTTGTGTGGTGAGACTGCTGAGTGTCCCTCACATTAAACTCAACTCTCTACTACTACTTCACACAAAAAATAAACAAGATAAAAAATAAATACACAAAGAACAATAATAGAAAATCCTTAGGGACCATGAGTGACTTCCAGGTACTATGCAAAGTGTTTGTGAAGATAAGTGTACTTGTCAGAGAAGACACAATAGAGACAGTTATTGTCCCTCATCAGTTTTTCTATGTCTTTATGATACACTAGTATTGGAAAAATAAGCTTATTTATTATTGCATAACAGGAAAGTATTTTTATTAGTTTCTTGTCAGATTGAAAACACTAGACCTAATGTGGATTCCAAGAATTCAAATATCTAGATTTCACAATTATTTGCCATTCATGTTGTTATGGAGACCATATTAAAAATGATACTGAGGACATTGGCCTTCTGTGGTAACACCCCCCCCACCCACACACACACACTTCTTAATACTTTTCAGTTTTTTTATGTCATTAAGACTTCACGTGTGTGTGTGTGTGTGTGTGTGTGTGTGTGTGTGTGTACTATAATTCAATTTATATGAATGTTTTCTGACTAGCAATAGATTTCAGCCATTATATATGCACATCTCAGTTCACTTTTTACTTTAAATTAATGTATCAACTCTTTAAAATGGTCCTCAAATATAGTGCCAAGTACTGTATTCCTAACTGTAAGAGGGCTGCAATTTTTTTAAGAAAAATACAAGAGTTAGTTTGCACATATAAGCATGAGGTATATTGTACTTGTGAAAGAATTTCAAGTTAGTAAATCAACAGCATGTATCAAAATAAGGGTTTCTTAGCTGATTCTCAGATGAAATGTCAGTTCATTGATAGAATTATTGGAAAAGTGCTCAATTGAGTCAACATCTGTATTTCCTCTAAGAGAAATAGTTAACTACTCAGGAATACTGAGTTTGTGGTGGCTTAATGTCAGTCTTTGAGATGCTGTTTCTTCTTTTTTGGGACTTCCATTTTAAAACTCCATTTAATCATTATTATCCTGGCATGTGTCACCTTTTATGTATCTTCTTCAAGATTGTATGAGTTTTGTTTTGATTGATTTTTCTGTCATTTCAACACACTGAGAAATCTATATAGTCTTTTTCCTGTTATGGGTTCTTACAATTTCTTAAATTGCTAAGTCAATTTATTGTACCTCCCTCTATACCTAAATATATTTCTTTCATCATTATATCTATCTTCTTTTCTTACAGATCGTTTATATAAATGTTACTATGTATAAGAAATCCATACTTCTGCATAATGATTGCAGTGTGTTATAGACGTTTTGTTATCTTCTATATTTAGAGAAATTTTGTAGGTGTTTTTTGTTTTGTTATTTTTCAATGATCATATTTTAGGTATGTAACTTTTCAGTGTATGTTTTGTAAAGTACTCCTAGTGAATTAGATTTAGCAACATCTACTTGTCTGAAAATGTTAGTGCATTTTGTACAGGATTTTTCGATATAAATAAAAACTCAAGTGATTAAAATATTCCAAAAAGATCTGGTTATCATTTCTGTGATCATTAATTCTAAATAATTAATGTTTTTTATCAGAGTGTTTTTCTTTCATTCAAGTAAATTTTAAGTGATTAATTTTGAAATTGACCCTTTGTTAATTAGATTATTATTGAAATTAATATTTTTATTTAATTATATTTTTCAGCTATGATAATGTAAATATACACCAAAAATTGGAAAAAAATCCCACAGTTTTCCAAATGATTCTTGTAACTTAATTGCATTCCTTTACTTATTGATTTGAACAATTATGGCCAAATGTCTTTAATATAGAGAAAGTGATATTATATCTGAAATGTTACTTTATTTTTGATACAGTGTCTCATTTAATATAGTCTGACCTCAAAATCATCATGAGCCAAGTTTAGTTCTGAACTATTACTTCTTCCTGAATTTTCTAATTCTAGGATTATAGGAATGACCCAGGATTCACTTATTGTGTTGAAATGCCCATTATTTCAAATTATAAACACAGTTAAACAATTATAGTCAATACTATGGCTTACAAAAGAAATTATGTGGTCTCTACTTTTCAGGAGGATGTGAGTCTCTGACTGAGAAAACCTCTAGTATTATCCTATCTATAATTACTGATGAATTAGGACGTTCAAAACAGCAATTATGTATGATTATGTAATTAAATGAGTTATTAAAAATAGAACATGGCCGGGCGGTGGTGGCGCGCGCCTTTAATCCCAGCACTTGGGAGGCAGAGCCAGGCGGATCTCTGTGAGTTCGAGGCCAGCCTGGTCTCCAAAGCAAGTTCCAGGAAAGGCGCAAAGCTATACAGAGAAACCCTGTCTCGAAAAAATCGAAAAAACCAAAAAAATAGAACAATATACTTTTTAGTTAAATATAATTTAAACATTCATTAGGAAACTACAATTTGTCAAATAATTTGATGAACTAAAATTATTTGAATGCATATGTTTATACATATGCACAAGTGAATGGGTGTGTACAGAAGTCTGTATACCTGCAAGCTCAGTATAGTCAATGTACTAGTTTTCTAGGGAAGATTTAAGAGAGCAAAACATGCTCCATAGTTTAAATCAGCATACAATTCTTTTCTTGTTATTACGAAGACCAAAAGCATGCAATTGAACTGTCACCTGAAGCTCCCAGGGATTCCCATTGGCATCTTCCCTGTGTTTCCTTACCTTTAAATTTTTTCTTTTATTTTTGGGATTAATATAATTACATCATTTTCTTCTTCTCCTTCCACCCTCAAAAACCTCTTATATATTCCTCTTTGCTCTCCATCAATTTTATTACATTAATTCTTGTCACACATATAGGTATAACATACATAAATACAATCTGTTCTGTCAGTATAATGTTAATTATATAGAGGCCTTAATTGTTTTATATTTTATTTATTTATTTTACATCACAACCACAGTCTCTCCTCCCTCCTCTGAGGTCAATCTCTTAAACCTGCATGGTGAAAAGAGAAAAGCCAGTCCGGTGGTTATTCTCTGACCCCTGCATCTGCAAGGTAGCATTTCTCAAAAATAAATAAATAAGCTAATTTTTTTATTACTTTTATTGATTCTTTGTGGATTTCACATCATACATTCCAATCCCACTTATCTCCCTGTCCCAATGTGACCATCCCCCCTCCCCCCAAAACAAAACAAAATTTAAAAGAAAAACCAAAAACCAACCAAACAAACAAACAAAAAAAATGCGAGAAACACATTCTGGAAGCTGCGGTGTGACAGTGAGTCCCGCAGTTTACCCATTAGTCCATCCATCTTTTTTTTTTTTTTTTAAATAGTCTGATTGTTCTTTATTTTATATCTAGAATCCACTTATGAGTGAGTACATACCGTGATTGTCTTTCTGGGATTGGGTTACCTCACTCAGGATGATATTTTTAAAGAGTGAACTGTTTTACTATTTATGTAAGAAGCATTTTTTTTTTTTGGTTTTTTTTGAGACAGGGTTTCTCTGTGTAGCTTTGCGCCTTTCCTGGAACTCGCTTGGGAGACCAGGCTGGCCTCGAACTCACAGAGATCCGCCTGCCTCTGCCTCCCGAGTGCTGGGATTAAAGGCGTGCGCCACCACCGCCCGGCAAGAAGCATTTAATTAATAATTTTTTCTTCAAAACTTCCTCCTTTCAGTTTAGAGTTCTGATTTGTTTGTTTTATAAGCATTTTAAGTTTCTGAACTTAGGGGTTTTAAACAGCTTCACATGTGGAAAAGCAAATAAAAGTATTCCAGAACATCTCTTTTAAAAATTAGGCTAAAATTATTACTGAATTAAATTAGGCTTAACATTATATCAAGTTTTTTATTCCTCCATCTTTTTCAATATATTACACTGTATGTTATTAGTTTAATGTCTGGATTATCCAATATGAAAAAGTCTGAAACTTCATAGGATTATCCTTAACATGTATTATAATGAATACAAATAATCTCAGAGCTCTTAAATTAAAGTAAAAATGAAATTGTATATAGTTATGCAAAGCATATAAAGTATTTTGCAATATTCAAAGACAATTATAATCACCGTGATTTTAAGGTACTATTTTTTCATTATTGGAGTTAATGTTGTATTCCAATCTATTTGAAATTTATCAGTTTTAAAGGAGAAAGCAAGAAAAGGCCCATCTTTTTTGACCTGCATGTACTGAACCTTTTGTTGCCTGTAAAAATAAGGAAGTGTCAATAATACAGGGAGAGTAAAACTAACACCCCTCAGAGTGTATCCTCTTTGTACATAAGGAATCTGACTGATTACTTATATTCACAGTTGGCAAAGAAGTCATTGTTTGAATCTCACAGGGCTTTGTCATATCTAACATGGACATAATAGATGAAAGGGTAACAGAGTAACAGCTTTTCTATTCTTTGCCCACGATGTATATAATCTGACATATGACATAGTCATCTTCTAAGAATATACATAGATAGCAAACACTATTTCAGTCAGGGTGAGATTGAGTTCCAATTCTATCATTTGTATTTGTTTGATATTGTTCATGTTAAATTAAATCTAAACTACCTTGTTAAGGAAAACTATTGTAAGAAATTAATAAAAATGAAAATAATGACATTTTTATATATTTCCAAAGTTTCTGTAATCAAATTTGTACTTGAAAATCCTAGCTTAACTAACAAATTCCACACCACATCAATGTTTTAATGACTAATTTATTTTATTTATAAAAATGTGATTTACAATATTCATAACAATAAAATATAATCTGAAATTTCACATTAAATTTCATTAATAGAAACATCATAAAATTGAAAAAAAAGTCATATGGATTTTAAATATAAGCAAAATAAAAAGTATATTTTGAAGTCTCTTGATTTGTTTTCCTTTAACTAGAAATCCAAAAAGGCAAGAACAGTGAACAGAGCTTGAGTGGAATGTGACTTTATTTCTTTACTTAATTTTTTCCATGTGAATTTTTATGAGATAGAGAACAAAATTAAACTCTTACCATATGAGAAGTGGGTGATAAATTTTGGCACATTTTCTTCCATATCATTCACACAAAGAAGCCAATTCAGTGGAACATTAAAAGCTGATGAATCAAATAGATGCATAAAACAGCAATTAGAAAATAATCAGTTAATGAAGTAAAAGGACAGTGAGATGTCATCAGTTGATAGTAACTGAACACATCCATTAATGAGAAGTGACACTGAAGAATAGAAATGCCAAACCAAACAGCAACTATGACAGAAAGTATATTGGATAGACTCATCCTGCTAATTGGTTTAAAATGCTTGTGGGTACATAGGATGTTTCTCTGGCATATTTTTGGAGTTGAAGCAAGAACAACATATTTTGATGTTAGACTGTTCCAAAGATGACCTCTACTCACTTCCCTATTTAAAGATATGTTTCAAGTATATTATTAAAAAAGACACCCATGTTTCAAAACCATTGCTTTTGTTAATCATGAATAAATAAGGTACATATGCACAAATGTGTGCAAAACTATTGGGGAAATTCCCCTTTCCTTACACATTTTCACAAATGCATTTTGCCACCAGCAGTGAGAAAGCAGATAAGCTGACAGCACAGAATGTGGTATGATGCCAGGAAAATGAAGTAATTAATTCCCAATATTTCTCTTTACCTACAGGCTATTTCTGCAATTATACACAGGCTATTATGGGGAAAATATGTTGATAAATCATAGCTGATAAATTAACAACCGGCCCCATCTTTGTGAATAGTCTCTGTTGAAGGATAAAAGTAACAAAACTTAAATGATGTACTAACATTATTTTATGTTGACAGATTTTACATTGACGTTTATATATATACAGTCTTAAATAGTTTAAGATCACAATAAAATGTAGCCTAGATAACATATCTTTTATTTTCCCTTACCTAACCTTATGTGCACCAACCTTCACCATGAACATTGTGAGATTCTGAGAACCTGACCATGGAGCACCTTAGTAAACTCAGATGGACTCACATTGACGCAGCAGCAGCAGCAGCATTCAAATTCATAGTTGCGATATGGATTTGTCACCGTGATTGACATTCTATGACATTTTTTATGAATGTGTAATCAAATTGATCCACCACTAGTATAGTGTAACGTATAGTATATTAGAGTATAATGTATTACACAGGACAGCATCTGTGCATTGTTCTTTCTTCAGCCCTGGGAACCACAAATCTCTATCTCCACAGTCTCCTTTTCTCAACTCACAGGCATAAACCTAAAGTAGTAAACTTTTCAAATTGGATACACTTGCACTTATTATTCTGCATTTGACATTTCTAATTTTTTTATTTGAGATTATTTCTATTCAGTGATGTATAATACTCCTCTGTATAAATTTATCATAGTTTATTCATCTATTTACCTCCTGAAAAATATCTTATTTTCAAGCAATGGCAATTATAAATTAAACCTCTATAAATGACTATATCCAGTCATGTATGTGTATATATATATATACATTTTAGTTCATTTGGCAAATATCAAAGAAAACTGCTATTCTGATCTTATAGTAAATTATAGTGACTTTGATAAAAATTTCCATGTAATCATTCAGTTTAATGATACTAATTTGCTTCCACACTCAATAAACCTCAGTGCTTTTTCCCACATATTGATAAGAATACAGTGTTTAATTTTGTCATATATGTCAAGTTTGGAGTATTATTTCTTGTCTATTTTAATTTGTAATTAAATAGTGACATTTGCTTGACAAATTTTACTTGATAATTTCCCACCAATATTCCTTTTTTGGTCAGGCATCTGTTCTGATATTATGTCATTTTAATCAGAAATATCTATTATCTTATTGTTAAGTATCTCCAAGTTTCTTTTATCCATGTTAATACAAAGATAGGGAAATATGCATGAGATGCAGTGAGTTTGGATGTTTCATACATCACATGATCATGCCATACCATGTAAGAACATAAAGAAAAAAATGATTATTGGGCAATCCACTTTTATTTATTTATTTACTTACTTACTTATTTATTTATTTATTTATTTATTTATTTATTTATTAGGGGTTTTTTTTGAGACAGTTTCTCTGTATAACAGCAACAGCTGTCTCCATTTTTTTCTTTCTTTTCTAATTTATTTATTTATTTTACACCCTGGTCACAATTTTCTCCCCTCTCCTTTCCTCTCAGTCCCTCCCTCCCTACCTCCTCTGTTCCCACCCAAAATACATCCCTCTCTTTCTGTTTAGGAAAGGGCCAGTTATGAATATCAGCAAAATATAGAACTCTCTGTAGACCAGGTTGGCTTTGAACTCACAGAGATATGCTGCCCTAGTGCTGGGATCAAAGGTCTGTGCCACTACCACCCAGTGTGGTGGGTGGCAATTTATGACATGCATGCAGTTACTTTTCATGGTATTGTGAAAAAATGCCTGAGAAAATCAGCATAAGGAAGAAAGAGTTTCTATGGATCACAACCTGGGAAGACATAGTCCATCGCAGAGAAAAAGACATGACAGGAGGTTCATGAGGCAAATGTTCTGTCTGCGTTCCCAGCTAGGAAGGAGGAGAAGAATGTAGTATTCAGTTCACATTCACATTTTTCTTTATTGGGTTTGGGCAGCTTTCAGGGTCAGTCTTCCTTCTTCAGTGAAACCTTTCTGAAAAAAAACAAAAATCTCCGTAGATACATCCAGGGGCTTGTCTCTATGTGACGCTTAACCCAGTAAGTTCAAAGCGACAAAGCAGGCGTGTACATGTCAGGGACTGAAAGGAAGAAAGGGAAAAAGAAGTGGTGGTATAATTTTAAATTTCAAAATATTTGTTGTCTATCCTGCATAGATATTGGCCAGAATAAGCACTGTCATGCAGAAGAGAAGAATGAGAAAATAGCAAGGAAAAAACGACCAACAAAAAAAGACAAATTGAATTTAAACGTGTGATTAGAGCTATATCATCATCATCTAAGACTTCTGGTCCATCGTCAGATTTCCCACTGCCGTTGGAAGTCCCACCTCACGAGTGCTGCCTCCAGATCTCACCAGTTCCAGTTGTCTTAGGCAGTTCCATCTCATCACTTCTGCTGCAGCTGGATTCACTCCATGCTGGCAGAGTTCCTCAAAAGCTGTCCCACGGTCGTGACATCTGCAATATTTGGGGGTATTCAGTGTAACCTAAGCTTCAGTGTAACAGCTTCAAATAATCACCTCTCTGCCATCCTAGCAGTTAATCCAACTCTGACTCATATTGTCTGGTCTCAGTGACTTTCAGCATCTTTGGTGCAGCTGTCTAGTATACCTAACTCTTGCATTTTTGAATTACTAAAAATTCACTATTTCTGTGGCTACACTGTAAGGTTCTATCAGAGGCTTGCGGTGTAATTTGGCCTTCTTGTACCATAGATAATATAGGTTCCATAAACTTTGGTAAAGTAGGAGACACAAACAAATGCAAATAAATTTCGAAATTCTTATTTCAGTGTCTTTCCTTTCAAATGATTATTTATTTACACACGTTGAAGTCTAGTTTGTAGACTCTTCTTGCAATTCATTTTTTTTCCATTGAAGGACATTGTATTTTTTTCACTTAAATTTTTTTAATATTTTAATATAATGAAATTTTTCCTTTCTCTTTAATCCCTCCAAACCCTCCCATATACCCCTCCTTCTTCTCTTTCAAATCTATGGCCTGTTTTTTCACTAATTGTTATTGTATGCATATATGTATGTGTAGAATCTGTAGGTGTAGGTGTGGCAGGGTTGTGTGTGTTTGTGTATTTGTAAATAAAACCTATCCAATCCACACAATGTTTGCATGTTTTCAGGACAGCACACTTGATATTGTAGAACCAGTTGGTGGGCTATTCTTTTGATCTCAGCCTTGCTTAGTTGCCTGAAGTTCTTTGTATAAAGCTGGGTTTTCATGCACGTTTTTTTCCGGTCATTTTGCCATGTCTATTGGCATTGCCTTAGGGTTTCCTTTTAAGGGTGTTATTCTTTTCAACACATTCAAGGGCTTCACATTAGCTATGACTGCACATTATACTTACTCAGACTTTTCCTCATTAAACTTAATATAATTTTTTTCTGCAATTCAAGTCCTTTTCTTCATAGTTCTAAGTGTAGTAAAAAATATCTATGTTATAGCTGGATGGTATGTTCTCTTGAATTTCACTTGCCAAGCAGCTGAGTATACAATTGTTGAATTATGCTAAACTCAACTTTTCAAGACATTGGTAGAGAAAAATCTGAATTTTTGTGAAAATATAACAAGAAGGGCCTTTGACTCATTTCCTTAATAGTATCCTTGTTCCCCTTTGACGACCTATCAGCATTGTCTATTCTGATTGTGTTACTGTTGTCATTTCGGTATCCTACACTCATAACACAATATCCCATTAAGGGTTTTCCATAGTGTACTGGAATTTTTCTAGCTAGGAGTTCCAAACTCTTCATATTCCTTCAGCAGACCAGTTCAAATAATCTATAAACCACAAGGTTCTATTTTTCATAGAAAGGACCCCAACTCTTGTTACAACTTTCAGCATTATTTCCATGTCTCATTGCTGTTACAAAATTCCTGACAAAAACATTATAGTACGGAAAAGCTTATTTTGGGAAATAGTTTGAGGGGTGCAGTCCATTATAGAAGGGAAATTATGACAATAAGAGAATGAAGTGAATGGTCATTATCAGTCAACAAACGTAGAAATCTGGCAGAGATGAATGTAGTCTAAGACTCCAGACCAAAGGGTGCTGCCACCCACATTTAAGAAAGATATGGCTTGTGTGAAAAATAGTGATGTTGATATATTTAACACAGAATTACCGTATGATCCTTTAATGCCATTTCTAGTCTTGTTTAGAGTGAAATACTATGTAGCAATAAAAGTATTCAAGTACGACCATTCTACAGGGATTTTTATGAAAGAAGGGTAGAAAGATTTCATAAGACAGAAGAACAGGGAGTTCACTCTGAGATTGTGCACCCTAGAAATTTAAGAAGATATACCACAAAGTCTCATCAATATGACTGGCCAAGAATGAGCTAAACAAGGGCAACACAATGGACATGCTAATGTGGATGGGGGAATACCCAAGCAGTGTCAAACATACACAAAGTTCTACAGTCAACTAGAAAATCTGAGAGCAGAACAAATATTCTTCATAAGCTAAGGGTGTACCATTTTTGCTTACAATACATATGACTCTTAAAAAGTATATTGATAAGGGGCCGCAGAGATGGGTTTGCAGTTAAGAACACTTGTTGCTCTTCAATTGACCCAGACTTGTTTTCTAGCACTCACATTGTGGTTCATAACCACCTGCATCTCAAGTGCTAGGGAGTCTGATGCTTTCTTCTTACTTCAGAGATCATCAGGCATGTACAAGGTACACATCTATGCATGCAGGAAAAACACTCATAAACATAAAATAAATATTTACAAAAGTATATTAAGTGAAGAAAGCCAGTAACTAAACAATACAAAGTGTATAATTTCATTTAAACAAAATATTCATAATAGGTAAATAGATATAATCAGACTATACATTAACTTTTTGTCTAATTTTTTCAATAGAGTATGCTAAGCTTCACTGTTAATGGGATCAGATTTCCTTCCAAGTTATAAAACATCCATGCATAAATTACAGTAATGGTCATATAGCTCTGAGAATATACAAAAGTGCACTGGTATATACACTTAGATGGGTGAGGTAGAGAGGGCATGAATTAAGTTGCAATGAAGCTTTAAAGTGCTGAGAACTCAGTCTCAAATCACAAACATATCTCCAGCATTTATGATATTTCAGTTTCCAAAATGAGTTCAAAAATGAACGAAAGAAAGAAATCATAAAAGCACTTCCTCGAGCAATTGCTGGAGTGTATGCATGTATAAAAATATCTAGAAATTTCATATTTGAACTTAATATTAAAATATTGCAATCATTATTTAAATAAATTTTAAAAATCCTGTTAACATTTCAATTATGATGTTCAGTAAAGTAGTAAACTCTAACTTCCTTCTAAAAACAAAAGAAAAAGGGAAAGCCAAGTGTAATGCCTTCACTCTCAAAAATGTTGATTTATCACTGCAGGAAGTCCTGTCCTATTGTGTGATATTTTGTTTGTGTTCTGACAAATAAAATTTGCCTGGAGATCAGAGGGCAGAGCTAGCCACTAGTTAACCATAGAGGCCAGGTGGTGGCTCACATCTTTAATCTCAGCATTTGGAGGCTCATGCCTTTGATCCCAGCACAAACAGGAGGTGGAGACAGGATCTTTCCCCCCTTTTTTCTGAGGATCTGGAGAGATAAAAGTGACTGGTGGCTGCTCCTTTGTTTCTCGGATCTTTCAGGTTATTTTTGACTGATTTTTGACTCCTGGTATTTATTGATAAAACTAATGAAGATCATGCTTCATCTGGAGTCCAATTTTGGGGGTATGAATTCCCCCCCCCCAAAAAAAAAGCTGCTTGCTGTGGCTTTGCAGCCACCAGTACTCATCGGAACTGCAGGAGAATTTTCCCACCTCAGTCACCACTTTGTTGGCCAGGTGTTCTTTTCTTTTCTCCCCAAGCCCTCTGAGCGAGTTTGGGGCTTTTCTGTTGCAGCTTCTCTGCAGCAAACCCCACAGGCATTTGGGCTTGAAATGCCACTGGACAGCTCGGACTTCAGGCAGCTCCAGCAACACATGCTTCTTCCTCAATGTCCCCTGTGTACATTTTCAGACAGCAGGCTCTCTCTCTTGGTAGGCTGTCGGGTTTTCCTGGACCCCCCTCATCTGACTGCTGCCACACTAGGTAGCTGTCTTGACGTAGCAGCTTCTACTATACCGCAGCAGCAGTCAGCCTCATACTTCACCGTCATCTGAGCAGATTTTGTTAGACAATAGGGAATTCATAAAGGGGTGACTAGTGGCCACTCCTTTGTATCTCTGATCTTTCTGGTTATTTCCCTGATGTTTGGCTCCTGGTGTTTATGGATAAGACTAATTTAGATCATGCTTCACTGTCTTGCCATAAAAATTAAGCTTTGTAATAAGTTCACTGAAGAATTTCCTCATGGCCAGTTTTTAAAGCCACTCTGAAATGTAGACTGATTTGTGAACATATTAGTAGAGATGTCAAAAATCATAAGAACACATGTTTTCTTTGACAATGATACTGTGATATAAGCTTCTGTGTTAAAATAATTCATTTTCTTTCTTGCTTATAATTAAGTAACCAGTATAAATTTATTTTTAAACAAGTTTCTTTAGTGATATTTAAAATATTTTTTATTTCTGTTCAATGCTAGAAAAAATCTACATCTTTACAAATACTTGCCACTGGCAAGACTAAGCAATTCTGCTTAAGTCAGCAGTATTATAATTTTTCAACTTTACAAAATCATTTATAATAAATACAGGGCAATTAGAATGAAGAGCTTAAAAACAAGCAAGTTTTGGAAACTAAAATTTCTAAATAAATTCATACTTCACAGAAATATTTCTTCATAAATTTTAGTGTGTGAATATATTCATTGTTGTACTAACCAAGGCAGTGAGTATTTACAGCAATAAATACTCTAAAAACGTTTACAATGATTCAGGTAGTATGACTGGGGATAATGATATATTCATACACAAACATTAAAAGTAATTTCATATTTTCTATCACAGATTATTTTTGCATTTCCTTGAAAAAGATTTGGATATTGTACAATAAAATGAATACTATATATATATATATATAGTATTCTATATGAATACTATATATATATATCATATAATAGCAATTATGGAAAGAAGAGGCCTTGAATTTGAAGAAGAGCATGGAGGGGTTCTTGGGAGGTGTTAGAGGGATAAAATGGAAAGGAGAAATGTTGCCATTATATTATAATCATAAAATTTGAAAGGTAAACTGAACCTTTATTGATAATTATAATTATTAATGAGTGCAAAGAAACATAGCATCATTTCTGTGAACTACCATCTGTCCATTATATGGGTGATTTATCCTGAGAGTTCTCTGTTAATGCTTTTGTAGGGAGATGACAGCTTTGGTTCTTCTCTGCTGGAATGATAATATATGAGTCTTAGTGTCCAGATAATACTTATATTGAATATAAAAATCATTGGAAATGACTACAAGTCTCATTTAGATGATATATTTTTTCTAGGGATCATTCACATAAAGGCTAACAATAGATGAAGTTTAAAAATTCTGAGCTAGAAAAACAATATCATTCTATTTATGGAATATCATAAGATAATGAATATTTACAAAGTCTATCATTTTAATTTCCTGAATTTATGTTCTACAAAACAAAGCAGTAAAATCTTTTGTATTTCTTTGCCTAGAATATCAAAACTGAAAGTAAATCCTTTGGTTTAAAATAAAACCACAATGCTTTTACCAAAGGAAACTATGTTTCCTGTGTGTGTGTGTGTGTGTGTGTGTGTGTGTGTGTGTGTGTGTGTGTGTGATTTTTATGCTATACTTATTTATTAAAAGCTTACAAATTACTATTCTCAGAAATTCTATGTTGTGCTTGTTTTCTGAATCTGTGATTAGAACTGAGCTTTGTCCCTGTATTGTGTTCAAGTATTAAAGCCACTTTGAACAGCATGTGATAGAGTTTCTTCAAGGATAAAGTGGCCTCTTCCTCATAACTAGTGTAGGTGGATGAGCAGCATTTCCTTTGCTTATTTTTGCATCTGATGTACTCATCAGTGCAGTTTGTTCATGGTTTGCCAATTTTTAGTTGAAGTTTTTCTCTGCTTTACTTACTATAGGAATTCTCTATACACCCTAGACATAAGTCTCTTGCTAGACATGGGTGTGCACGAAGCTTTTAATTCACCTCAATGACACTACTTCCACACTCAGCAGATTTTAATTGAAATCACTGGCATTGTGTATGTTTCCTACTCTTTTTTGCTCCTGGTGAAAATTATGTGTATACCATGCCTTACTGAAGAAATGATTCTTTTGAAACGTTGTTGTTATGACATTGCTGTACCTAAAAGAGAAGTGTAAAGATCTCCAATAGTTGGCTATTGAATAAAAGCTATAAACCACAGGAAGCTACAAAACATTCAAGAGAAAAAGGAATCTTGCCAAAATGATGAATGTGCTAATTAAAACAAATCACTAAACGCTTTCAGGCTCAATATATGCGTGCATGTGAGACATAATCTAGGACTCATGGTCAATTTAGCCTGCATATAGGGTTTCCTGGGTTTTTAATATTTTCAGAGATGGAGTTTAGCTTTTAGCTTCATATGACTATGAACACAAAATTACAGAAAAGTGGCACGAGATAGTTGTCATCTCCTTTGTTTCAAAAAATCATTGTTTCTACATCTAGTAAGTACTTTGAATCAGTAGACAATATGGTAGCCCAGGAATTGACCTACTTTATGATGTTAGAAAATAATCAAGTCATTCATTCAATTTAACTTGCATGCCTTTGAATCAGTAGCATATGCTTCAGAGACCTCTGTAGTTCCTGAGCTCCTGTGTCTCTAGTACCAGTGGGCTGGAATGGATAGAAAGTTTATTGAGCCGGACAGTGGTGGTGCATGCCTTTAATCCCAACACTCTGGAGGCAGAGCCAAGTGGATCTCTGTGAGTTTGTGGGCAGCGTGGTCTACAGAGTGAGATCCAGGAGAGGCACCAAAACTACACAGAGAAACCCTGTCTCAGAAAAAAAAAAGAAAGAAAGAAAGAAAGTTTATTGCTGAGCATGGAAAAGAATGAGTAGGTATACTTTTTTCTCTATTTCTGAGGCCTATTCATGCTATCTGACCTATAATGTAAAGACATCATGATAATTATTAATTCACTTAGGCATTCCCAGGGAAACAGCATGAATTACTCATATTGGTAAAGCCATACTTTTCTAAAGCACCTTCTTTATCTGGACCTTTATCTGGATTCTTCTGGCTTTCTCTGCCTTTATCTTACACATTTCATTGCTCTCACTACATTGCACATCTGTGTTCATATATGGTAGTGCATAGTGTCAACTTCAAAGCTGTCTTACTACAGCTTTTACCACCTAGTACCACTAAGGAATATGGCTTAGCATGTTTTCTAAATTCAATTTGTCTATATTTTTAAAATTATATATAACATTATATATTTAAAAATCCTACTTTAATCAAAATATCGTTAATGCATCTAAGAATAAAATTAGTAAATTTTATTTTAGTTAAAATACTTACAAATATTTAAGACATGAATTAGGGCATCATGTTTTAGATAGCATTACATATTTTATATTTTAATAGTGATGTTAATTAATAACAGTAGTAATAATGATAAAATTTAAACCTAGGAAAGGCCATGGAAAATTAACCAGATGAGGCAGACGTAGTTTTTTTTTTTTTTTAAGGAAGAGAATATATTCCTTTATTTATGTTCCCTATTTACTCTCCAAATCACACAATATTGGCTTTGTTTTGATGCTATAAAATTGAATATTTTCAAACAATAGTTATGAAAAATAAACTATATGGGATAAATATAATTGATGAAATAAATTGTATATATTAAAAAACTTAGATGATGAGCATAGCAAACACCTAACGTTTATGGAAAAATGAAAATGTCATCACAGATAAATATAGCTAAATAGAAACAATGAAATGAGTGTGAAGAGAATGAAGGGCAGTGAAATATGTCTTCAGTGGTGTAAACTACCATAACAACACCATGAAATAGATAGAGGAAACTGCAGATCTTGGATTTCTAACAATAGAGAAGGCCAAAGGCTTGAGAACAGCATGATACCATGGTTGGATTCTCTGGAAAGTGATCTTCTTGCCTTGAGGAACACTATGTTTGCCTGATACATAGAGGTGAAGTATGAAAGCAATCATGGTAGCCACATTTCATGACCTCAAAAAACAGCCATACTTGACAGATTGGAGTATTGCAGAAGACAAAAATACCTTTCATAGAACAGACACTTCACCACATAAAAGTGAGAAAGCATTCTAGACAGAGAGAATAGAACTATTTCTGATAT
>CABHPP010140897.1:0-30486 GCA_902168425.1 Peromyscus attwateri | reverse complement strand
TTTTTTTGATGTTTCATATAATTTATTTCAATTACTGTTCTATGTTTTGAGTCTTTGAGAAATAGAGGCAGATTACCTACTGGTGAGCATCAAACTGCTCATTCATTACTTATGTATTGAGTTAAAGGATGTGGATTACAATTGCCAGTGAATGAACTTAATATGATAAATATTATCCCCAATGTTTAAACAAAGCCTCTGGATTAATAGGACAAATTTGAGGATTATAAGCTTTTTTGAATCATAAAGGTGCTTATATCCAATTTCTTCATCTTTAAAAGTCAATTACATAAGTCAGACTAACTTGAATATAAATGAGGAATGCAGATACAGTGGGAATCGTTTTTTAATGTAGGTCTCTACACAGAAGTAATGAGAGGTGAGTGTTAGCCTGCGTTTCCTGATTTGTCTCCTTCATTTAGCCTTAAGTAAGCCTACTACCTGCCAGGGGTGATCACATTCTTCTCATTAGAAGAAATTAGCTCTCTCTAAGGATAATCCACTTTCCTACAAAAGTCTCTAATCCTCACTGCCCCATTAGGTTTAGTCTTTGACTCTCAGTACTATAAATGGATAAAGACAGTAACTATATTTACTTCCAAAGGGAAGCATTACCCAAAAGAGACAGCTTACTCTTATTTGACATAAAAAACACACATAAAACATTTTATTTTACAACTTCTTCTAAGTTTGCTACTTTAAAAATTAACAGCCACATTCTTGAAATATTAATACAGTAAAATACCAAACTTGAACATAAACTCTGACACTTTTATGAATGTTCTTGATGGAAAATTCCAAAGAAATTGAACAATTAAAGAAAACATCCTTGATCAAGTCAAATTAATTTTTTTTTGCCATTTCATAGGTCCTAAGTATTTCATTAGTGACATGAACTTCAGAACAGTTGAGTGCTCACTTTATGGGAAACATCAGCTTCGATAATCAGCAACAGTTTAACTGGTAGGATTTTTCACACTGATAACTGTTTAGTCCTGCATGCTCCTCAGACAAAGACACCATGCACTAAGAACTACTGTCAAGTAAGAAGAAACACAGACCTATGCTTTTTAAAACTCAAGACCTCCAAAAGGTGTGCAAAGCTAAACCTTCTCTACCTGGCTCTGCAGAGTCCCTTGCAGGAATATTTAATTAAATGTCTATATTAGCAAACAGAGTGTTGTCCTGTGGATTTACCTGGGTGTCCTTACTTTAAACACAGACTCTATGTGAATCTGCATCTCTAGATCCCTTACTTTATAATATAAATATGGAAAAACATGGGACACCATGGTGCATCTTAGGCGCCAATTTTTAAAATACTACATTTTTATTAAAAAAATCCATCAACTAAATATGTACAGAAAATATAGATCTTTGTATTTAATTAAAATTTTCTGTATATAGAAATAGATTAATATTTGTTATTAGTTATACACAGCCATAATTTTTAGTTAAATTAGTGTAAAATATGTCTTTCTATATTTATGATCACCAATGTTACCTATTTTTAAATGGGTTAAATATTTTAAGAAAATGAGAAAGAATACTAAATTTTTCATTATATTTTATCATCAAAATGGCTAATTTTAATTTTAAAAGAGACTAATGAACATCAGTGTCCAAATATGGTAAACTTTTATGTAAATGGCAAAGGTATTTTAGTTCAGTTCACAATTTCTAATTGAGATAATTCTGTGGTGAAGAGATGCAGTACTATTAAATGGATATAATTTTGGGTCAAATGATTGAGAAATGAGCAACCAGCTTTTCAGAGCTGGTACTTGAAAGCTTTTTAAAATCAGATAGCTGATAACGTTTTTTTTTTTCAGGACTGGCAGGTGTTCTCACAAGTCACATGAGGTATTTGCAGTTAGGAGGGGTTATAGATCTCCACATTAAGGGATCCATGCATGCAGCATTTTTACTTAAGTAAATCAATGGTAATTGTGTCATTTCCCTCCACCGTAATACTCACTAGCAGCCGTAAAATGGCCGTGTCTGACTATAAGAACATATATATGTAATATACATTATTAAGCCTGCCTCCTTTCTCAACAGTTTTCCTTGTCTTGTCGAGGTTTCAGCTTTATTTCTTATTGAAGACACTGGCAGCATTTTCAGGATGGATTTTGTCCTATGATGAGATTATCAGTGCCTATGTCTCAGCTCTCTTTGTGTATTTCAGGCTACTATGCATCTTGACATTTATATATCAGTCCATTGACATTCTTCAAAAATAAGTTAGTTCAATGAAATATTCTTTTTCACATTTATGAAGCTGTTTAAGATTTATTGAAAAGCTTTTTTTGTATATCTCTATTTGCTGTTGAGTATGTAGGAATTTTGGTTTTATTTTCAAAATTAGTTTGCACATTTAGTCTGAAATAAGTTTATAAAATACAATTTTCAGTTTTTAATTTTTCTTTTTTTAAATTTAGTCAACATGAACACTTTATATTCTTTAAACTATATGAATTATTCTTTTTTCTGATAATGCTGAAGGTCCCATTTCTATCATCTTTTCTAAAAAAAAATCAACCCATGTATTCTTTTTTTAATTTAAAAATTCATTTTACATACCAACCAGAATTCCTCTTCTCACCCCTCCTCCTGTCTCCCTCAAATCCACCCTGAACCATCCTCCATCCATTCCTCCAAAGAAAAGGCTTCCAATGGGGAGTCAACAAAGCCTGGTACACTCAGTTGAGGCAGGACCAAGCCCCTCCCCTTTGCATCAAGGCTGAGCAAGGCATCCAACCATAGAGAACTGGCTCCAAAATGCCAGCTAATGTAGCAGTTCCCACTGCCAGGATCCCCTCAAACAGACCAAGCTATACAACTCCTAGTTGATCCCATGCAGGCTCCCTAGCTGTTGGTTTAGAGTTTGTAAGTTCCCACCAGCTTGGCTCAGTTTTCTCTGCAGATCATGATCTTTCCCATCATGATCTTGACCCCCCTCACTCCCCACAACCCCTCATATAATCCTTTCTTCCTGTCTTCAACTGGACTCCTGGAGCTTGGTCTGGTGCTTGGCTGTGGATTTCTGCATCTGCTTCCATCAGTTAGTGGTAAAGACTCTATGAAGAGAGTTAGGGTATTAACCAATCTGATTCAGACACCCTCTCCACTATTGCTAGTAGACTTAGCTGGAGTCATCCTTATAGATTCATAGGAATTTCTAGCACGAGGTTTCTCCCTAACCCCATAATGGCTCCCTCTACCAAGATATCTCTTTCATTGCTCTCCCACTGCATCCCTCCCCCAGCTAAACCATCCCATTCCCTCACGGTCTTATACCCCATCCCCTTCCCTCACGGTCTTATAACCCATCCCCTTCCTTCGACCGCACCCCCTTCTCTCAGTTTACCCAGGAGATCTCATATATTTCACCTTCCCAGGACAATCCATGCATCCCTCTTAGGGTCTTCCTTGTTACCTAGCTTACTCTGGTTTTAGTCTGGTTATCTTTTGTTTTGCATTTTGTATCCACTTATGGGTGAATACATACCATATTTGTCTTTCTGAGCCTGGGTTACCTCACTTAGGATTTTTTTCTAGATCCATCCTTTTTGCCTGCAAATTTCATGATGTCATTTTTTTTTCACAGCTGAATAGTACTACATTGTGTATATGTACCACATTTTCTTTATTCATTCTTCAGTTGAGGGGCATCTAGGTTGTTTCCACGTTCTGGCTATTATGAATAGTGCTGCTATGACCATAGTTGAGCGTGTGTCCTTGTGGTTTGATTGAACATCTTTTGGGTATATGCCCAAGAATGGTATCATTGTGTCTTGAAGTAGATTGATTCCCAATTTTCTGAGAAGTCACCATACAGGTTTCCAAACTGGCTGTACAAGTTTGCACTCCCATCAGCAGTGGAGAAGTATTTCCCTTATTCCACATCCTCTCCAACATAAGCTGTCCTTAGTGTATTTTGTTTTAGCCATTCTGATAGATGTAAGAGAGTATCTCAGATTCATTTTGATTTGCATTTCTCTGATGACTAAGGATGTTGAGCAATTTCTTAAATGTCTTTCTGCCATTTGAGATTCTTCTGTTGAGAATTCTCTGTATAGATCTATACCTCATTTTTAATTAGATTATTTGGTGTCTAGTTTCTTGAGTTCTTTATATATTTTGGAGATCAGCCCTCTGTCAGATGTGGGGTTGGTGAAGATCTTTTCCCATACTGTAGGCTGTCATTTTGTCTTATTTACCATTTCATTTGCCTAAGAGGACCTTTTCAGTTTCAGGAGGTTTCATTAATTAATTGTTGCTCTTAGTGTCTGTGCTATGGGTGTTATATTAATGAAGTGATCTCCTGTGGCAATGCTTTCAAGGGTACTTCCCGCTTTCTCTTCTTTCCAGTTTAGTGTAACTGGATTTGTGTTGAGGTCTTTGATCCACTTGGACTTGAGTTTTGTGCATGGTGATAGATATGGATCCATGTGCATTTTTCTACATGTTCACATCCAGTTTTACCAGCACCATTTGCTGAAGATGCTTTCCTTTTTTCCCATTGTACAGTTTAGAATGTTTTGTCAAAATCAGGTGATCATAGGTGTTTGGATTAATGTCACGGTCTTCAACTCAAATCCGTTGGTTCATGTGTCTGTTTTTATGCCAATACCAAGCTGTTTTTACTACTACCTCTTTATAGAAGAGCTTGAAGTCAGGGGTGGTGATGCCTCCAGAAGTTCCTTTACTGTACAGGATAGTTTTGGCTATCCTGGGTTTTTTGTTTTTCCATATGAAGTTGAATATTTTTCTTTCGTGGTCTGTGAAGATTTGTGTTGGGATTTTGATGGGACTTGCATTGAAAAGATTGCTCTTGGTAAGGTTGTCGGTTTTATTATGTTGATCCTAACTATCCATGAGCAAGGGAGATCTTTTCATTTTCTGATATCTTCTTCAATTTCTTTCTTCAAAGACTTAAAGTTCTTGTCATACAGGTCTTTAACTTGTTTTGTTAGAGCTAGCCCAAGTTATGTTGTATTATTTGTGGCTACCATAAAGGGTTAGGTTTCTCTGATTTCTTATTTGTATAAAGGAGGGCTACTGATTTTTTTCAGTTAATTTTGTATCCTGTCCCATTACTGAAGGTATTTATCAGCTGCAGAGTTCCCTGGTAAAATATTTGGGGTCACTTATGTATACTATCATATTATCTACAAATAGTGGAAGTTTGACTTCTTCCTTTCCAATTTGTATCCACTTAACCACCATTTGTTGTCTTATTGCTCTAACTAGAACTTCAAGTACTATATTGAATAGATATGGAGAGAGTGGACAGCCTTGTCTTGTTCCTGATTTTAATGGAATTGCTTTTCGTTTCTTTCCATATAGTATGATGTCAGCTGTTGACTTTCTGCATATTGCCTGTATTATGTTTAGGTATGTTCCTTGTATCCCTGATCTCTCCCAGACCCTTATCATGAGGGATGTTGCATTTTGACAAAGATTTTTTTTTTAGCATCTAATGAGATTATCATGTGTGTGTGCGTGTGTGTGTGTGTGTGTGTGTGTGTGTGTGTGTGTGGTTTTTTCCTTTCGGTTTGTTTATGTGGTGGATTACACTGACAGATTTTCATATGTTGAATCATCCTTGCATCTCTGGAATGAAATTGTTCATTTCTTTTAAATTTTCCAGTTTTGTGGAGTACAGATTTCTGAAGTGGGACCTGATGATTCTCTGGATTTTCTCAATATCTGTTGTTACGTTCTCCTTTTTGTTTTTGTTTTCATCAATTTGGATATTCTCTCTCTGACTTTTGATTGGTTTTGATAAGGGTTTGTCTACCATGTTGATTTTCTCAACTCTTTGTTTCATTGATTCTTTGTACTATTCTCTTTGTTTATAATTATTGATTTCAGCTCTCAATTTGATTATTTCCTGGTATCTATTCCTCCTGGATGAGTTTGCTTCTTTTTGTTGTAGAGCTTGCAAGTGTGCTGTTAAATTGCTAGTGGAGATTTCTTCAACTTCTTTATGTAGGCATTTAGTGCTATGAATTTTCTGCTTTGTGCTGCTTCCATAGTCCCACAAGTTTGGACATGTTGTACATTCTTTTTTATTGAATTCTAGGAAGTATTTAATTTCCTTCTTTATTTCTTCCTTGACCCAGTGGTGATTCAAGTGAGCATTATTCAGTTTCCATGAGTTTGTAGGCTCTCTTTAATTTGTGTTATTGTGGAATTCTAACTTTAAGCCATCGTGGTCTGATAAAATACAGGAGGCTATTCCATTTTTTTTTTTTATCTTTTAAGATTTGCTTTTGTGACCAATTATGTGGTCAATTTTAGAGAAGGTTGCATCAGGTGCTGAGAAGAACATATATTCTTTTGTTTGGGGCTGGAATGTTTTATAGATGTCTGTTAAGTCCATTTGAATTATAACTGTTAGTTCCATTATTTTTCCATTAAGTTTCTTTCTGGAAGGTCTGTCCATTGGTAAGAGGGGGTGTTGAAGTCTCCCAGTATCAGTGTGTGGCTTTTGATGTGTGATTTAAACTTTAGTAATGTTTCTTTTACAAATGTAGGTGCCCTTGTATTTGGGGCATAAATGTTCAGAATTGAGACTTCATCTTGATGGATTTTTCCTATGAAGAATATGAAATGTCCTCTATCTCTTTTGATTAATTTTAGTTTGAAGTCTATTTTGTTAAACATTGGAATAGGTATACCAGCTTGCTTCCTAAGTAGTTGATTGGAAAGTTTTTCCTATCCCTTTACTCAGAGGTAATGTTTGTCTTTGAAGTTAAGGTGTTTTTCTTGTATGCAACAGAAGGATGATAAATCCTATTTTTGTATCCATGTACCCATGGATAGCCTATGTCTTTTTATAGGCAAATTGAGTCCATTGATATTAAGGAATATTAATGATCAGTGATTATTAATTTTTGTTATTTTTTTGGTGGTAGTGTGTGTGTGTGTCTTCTTTGGGATTTGGTGGTGTGGGATTATCTATTTCCCATGTTTTTATTAGTGCACATAACTTCCTTTTGTTGGAATTTTCCTTCTAGTGCTTTTCATAGGACTGAATTTGTGGATAGTTATTGTTTAAATCTGGTTTTGTCATGGAATATCTTCTTTTCTCTGTCTATGGTGATAGAAATTTTGCTTGGTATAGTAATCTGGGATGGCATCCATGATGTCTTAGTGTCTGCATAATATCTATGCAGGACCTTCTGGCTTTCAAAGTCTCCATTGAGAAGTCGGCCATTATTCTTATGGATCTGTCTTTATATGTTACTTGTCCCTTATCTTTTGCATCTCTTAATAGTCTTTCTTTATTCTGTATGCTTAGTGGTTTAATTATTATGTGATGAGGGGACTTTTTGTTGGGTCCAGTCTATCTGGTGTTTGTATCTTGATAGGCATTTGCTTCTAAGGTTGGAAAATTTTTCTTCTATGATTTTGTTGAATATAATTTCTGTGCCTTTGAACTGGTATTCTTCTACTTCTTCTATGCCAATTATTCTTAGCTTTGGTCTTTTCATGGTGTCCCAGATTTCCTGGACATTTTGTGTTATGATTTTTTGTCTTTCATGTTTTCTTTGACTGATGAATCTATTTCCTCTATCATATCTTTAATGCCAGAGATTCTCTCTTCCATCTCTTGCATTCTTTTGGTTATGCTTGCATCTGTAGTTCCTGTTCATTTACCCAAATTTTCCATTTCCAGGATTCCCTCAGTTTGTGTTTTCTTTATTGCCTCTACTTCAATTTTCAAGTCTTAAACTGTTTCCTTTACCTGTTTGATTGCTTTTTCTTGGTTTTCTTTAAGGTATTTATTCATTTCTCCAATTTTGTGTTCATCTTTTCCTCAATTTCTTTAAAGGAATTTTTCACTTCCTCTTTAAAGGTCACTATCATCTTCATAAAGCCATTTTTAAGGTGGTTTTTTTCTGCTTCTTCTATGTTGGGATATTCAGGTCTTGCTGTTGTCCAGCCACTAAGTTCTGGTGGTCCCATATTGCTCTTTATGTTGTTGGATGTATTCTTGCACAGGCATCTAATCATCTCTTCCTCCAGTCAGTGCAGGCTGTGCCTGTGCCTCTGGGGTAGCTCTTCATCCTACTGGTGCAAGTGGTGTCTGTGCCTCTGGGGTCCACTCTTTGTGCCATTGGTGCCTCTGGTGTCACAGGGAGCTGCTAAGGTCACAGGGGATGGGTCGGGTTGGAGGTGGAGTGGGACTTGTCGATTACAGGGTCCAATGGGGGTAATGGTAGAATAGCCTGCCCACAGGAGCCTCACCTCCTGGCCCACTAGTGAGTCTGCAGTGGTGGGGGATGGGGTGCACCTTGGGGCCTAAGGCCTAGAGACTAGTCTGTCCACTTTGGAGAACATTCACTCACCTCTTGTTTCAACGGGTGTTGGTAATGTCTGCTGTGGGATGTTCTATATGACAAATATGTTAATAAATAAAGCACTGATTGGCTGGTAGCCAAACAGGAAGTATAGGCGGGACTAACAGAGAGGAGAATTGAGGGAACAGGAAGGTGGAGGAGGAGACTGCCTGGAGCTGCTGCCAGGACAAGCAAGATGTAAGGTACCAGTAAGCCATGAGCCACGTGGCAAAGTATAGATTAATAGAAATGGGCTAAATATAAGAGTAAGAGCTAGACAATGATAGGCCTGAGCTAATGGCCAAGCAGTTTAAATAATATAAGAGTCTGTGTGTTTATTTTGTAAGTGGGCTCTGTGACTGGCAGGACTTTGTAGCTGGAGACTGGCGGTAATTGGGAGCTGGAGAGAAGCTCTCCAGCAACAGATGTCTCCCTTTTTAATTTTTCTTCTCTCACATATTACGTTCTGACCACAGTTTCCCCTCCCTCCACTCCTACCAGTATCCCCCACACCTCGCCTCTTTTCCAGATCCACTCGTTTTTCTCCTTTCAGAAAAGAGCAGGCCTCCCAGGGCTATCAAGGAAATATGACATAACAAGTTATGCTAAGACTAGGCACATATCCTTGTATCAAAGTTCACAAGGCAATGCATGAGGAGGAAAAGAATCCCGTTAACAGGCAAAAGAGTCAGAGACACCCACTACTCCCACTTCCACTGTACTAGGATTCCACATCACCTCCAAAATACCCCCCAATTCCATTCTTCCCTCCCAGTACTTTCTCCTTCCTTCCTCTCTTCTGTACCTATTATCTATTGAACTTATCCACACCCACCCCAATTCCAACCACAGAATCCACTCAACTTTCCTTTCCCAGAGAGATATATTAATATCCCCTTGAGCTCTTCTTGCTACTTAGCCTCCTGGGTCAGTGTATTTTAGCATGATTATGTTTTATTTAATGGCTAATATCCACTTACAAGTGAGCACATACCATTATTATGGGATGTTCAATCACATTGTGAACTCAGAGTTTGTGTTTGTATAAGTTAAATAAAGTCAACCCTGGGTCATTAGGCAGAGCCAATAACTTGTTAGTAGAAAGTAGTCATAGAGAGATGGAGATTGTATGGAATACAGAGAGAGAGAGAGAGACGCACAGGATGTAGTTGGGAGGGATAATGTGTGTGGTGATGTTTTTTGTCTTTTTGAGATATCAGCAAAGAAAGAAGGTTAGCTATTAGCTCTTCAACCTCTCTGAGCTAGCAAGTTTTAACCTGAGCCTGTGACACCTGAGTCTTTATTGGTAAATGACACAATAGAGATTTAGTTTAAAACTTCATTTTGTGGCAGCAGCAGGAGCCAGATATGGTGAGACATAAAAATCCTGCCAGACCACTGCCTGAGAAACAGGCCAGTAGCTGTGGAGCCACAATTACTGTCTAAAACAGCAGTAGATGTGCAGGGGCTGTGACAGCTGAACACCAACATTTTGGCACTACAACAAATGATGTGACCACCCAACTGCTGCGGTCCCATTGGTGAGGATGATGGTAACCAGGCTCAAGCTTGACAGATGAGGCTGGAGCTCACCAAGAACTCTGATGCTTCAGACAAATTGAGAAGTCAGGATATATGATGAGACACCTGGGAAGCCATCAAGTATAGAGTTAAATAATATTAAAAAGAAAAATTTTCCCATGTTCAGATTGGGACCTATCACAATACAAGGATGGCTTGAAATGGGAAAATAAATGAGGGGATAAATGACATAGCTGAGATTTAAGTAGCATTGATTATAATTACTATCAGCTTGGTAATTCAAATTTTATTCTTAAAAAATGGTTGGATAACTGTGTCAAATATGAAAATTTGACTGATTAGATACAAACCTTAGAAAGATTTAGTTATAAAAACAAGAAGAATTTGACAGATAAGATACACGTCTTAGAAGGACTTACTTTTGATAAGATACAAGCCTAAGAAAGAGTTATGAAAATAAGAATTTGACTGATATGTTACAAGCCTTATAAAGACCTACTAATGAAAATAAGAAACATACTCATATACAGAAGAATTTAGACAAGGATTCCTTCCCCACTGCATGATGAAACTGAAGAGGAGTAGCCCAAGGTAATTGGAAAACCAACCTTAATTTATTTAGTTATGATATAAGAATGACCAGCAGACCATAAATACCCCAAATGTTATACAGAAGTTAAATGGAATCATATAAAAATATTAGATTTGAGGAGATTTAGAGAAGCAGTCATTTAATATGTTAAACAGATGTTAAATTCATGGGCCCATTCAGAATAGAATTATGTCCCAAGACTGGAAAGAGTTAGCTACAGCAATATTGGAAGCTGGTCCTCAGTTACAATGATGAACATGGTGGAAAGAGGAAGCTATGACCATAGAACAATGATATGGGCTAGATAATTAATATGATCCATGATCAACTTCTAGATGAAGGCCAATATGCTGAGTTCCAAAGTCAATTTGAATTTGATGATCACATCTGTGTCATTTAGCAGTCTTAAATGCTTGGAACAAGGTTGAAGAATCAAGAAAGAGGTCTAAGTCATTTATTAAATTTATACAAGGCCCAAAAGAAACCTTCACTGATTTATTTGCAGGGTTGACTTCAGCTGTAAAAAGAATACAGTTGGATCTAAAAGTCAGAAAAATATTAATTGAATCTTTTTTACTTTTTAAACTGCTATTTCAGAATTTAAATGGCTGATTAGGCCTTTAAAGGCAACCAATAGATGAATGGATTAGAAATACACCTGATGTTGGATCTCACACTAATGATGGTGCTTTAATAGGAGAAGTAATTGCTAGAAATTTTAAGAAAAATCAAAATTTTAGACCTTTTAATTGTGATAAACAAGGTAATTTGAAAAGGGGATTGTAGACAAGATGTTCCTAGAAACAGTGTTTTTTCTCAAGGTAATCCAAGCAGAAGGCCCAAGACTTCTGGAGTATAAAGAAGGGGAAAATGCTGGCATTGGACTAATGAATGGAGATCAGCAGGAGACAGGCAAGATAACCCTTTGCCATCAGGAAATGACTTAATGGGCCTCTTGCAGGCACCAATGTCAAATACAGTTCAATCATTCCCTGTCAGCACTGGAGAAATTCATCCATTGTCAATTAACATCCATACCTGTTGTCAAAACCAATACTCCTCTGGATGTGATCAAAGATAGAAGAGCTTCAATAGAGAAAACAAAACAATTTAGGAGAAACAAGAAAACAAGTAGATTGGTAAACAGCTATATATGGGCAAAGACCAAATCTAAAAATATAAATAAATGACAATAAAATTAAAGATTAATCGACTCAGGAGCAGATGTAAAAATAAATTCAACAAAATCTTGGCATCCAGATTAGCCTCTTCAGTAGGTAAATTTTCAGCTTCTAGGAATTGGAAATCATCTCAGGTAGAACAAAGTTCAAAATGGGTCAAAGGCATAAGGCCAGCAGGACAAATAGGAAATTTATAGCCATATGTAGCTAACATAACAATGAATTCCTGGGTAGGTGATTTGTTGCAGCAAAGGAAAGCCCATATTAATGTTCCTCCAATATTAGGAACATGGATACAACAGAAAATTGTTAAAAGGTATTATCAAGAATAGTCTCAGACTGTTCAGGTTGTACATAAACAGGGTGCAACCACTGTTGGTCTTTCAAACTTATCAACAGCCCTATCTTTAAAATGGATAACTGAAAAATCTGTGTGGGTTGAACAATAGCTTTTGACATCAAAAATATTACAGGCGCTAGAACAGCTGGTACAGGAACAGAAGAATGATCAACTTATTGAAGAATTGACCGGTCCTTGGAATTCTTTTATACTTTTACTGAAAGAAATCTGGAAAATGTAGGAGAGAGCTCTTGATTAGGAGATGCAATAGCTCATCAAAAAACTTGGTCATTCAATCCAAACTAACTTATAAGACTAACAAATGCCTTACATTTGATCAAGTATGAAAAAAAAGAAAGATAATTTTTGAATAATAATTTACTAAAGGCACAATTGCTTACTGGCATGAAAAGAAAAATGGGTTCTTTTAAACAACATGTCTTGGACGGACGTTGGTGGCACACACCTTTAATCCCAGCACTCAGCAGGCAAAACCAGGCAGATCTCTGTGAGTTCAAGGTCAGCCTGGTCTACAAAGCCAGATCCAGGACAGGCACCAAAACAACACAGAGAAACCTTGTTTTGAAAAAAAAAAAAAAAAAAAACAACAACACAAAGTGTCTTAATTCAATAATACTACAGATTACCATGTGAGCTACACCATCTTTGACATCAGCTTTTTGTGTTCTCTTCTTAAATAAAAATGATATTTTGTTGTTTGGTATTAAAAACCCAGTTAAGAGAGTTTAAATGTTTCAAATAAGTTCAAAGGGTTACTACAGTTCAAGCTTGTTTTCTAAATATCTAAGAGTTTGAATGATTTGGAACTGAGATAAAACAGCTGAGCAGGACAATGGTAGCCCATGCGTTTAATCATAGTAAAGATGCATAGATCTCATATAAGTTAGTTGATTTTTAAATGATAGAGTTACAGTAAATATTGTGGTGGGGGCAAACACCTTAAGGCAACCACCAAGAGACAACATTCAGATACAGGTCCAAATTTGTATATTTGCATACTAGATAAATCATATACTATATTTACAGATTATTATAAAAACCCTCTACAGGGTTACTAGAAAGATAGGTTAAAAGTCAAAATGAATGTTCTTTGTGATGTAAAAATAAATCTAAAAATGTATTAGTAATCTAAAAGTTCACTTTAACCTTGTTAAATGAAGGGGGAATATAGGTTTATTTATCTACACATACAAAGGTATATTTAATTTCAAAATAAAAAAATATAATTAAAAGACCGTATTTTTTCTATTGCAAAAAAAATGTCTTAATGTTGTACTAATTCTAAATGGTCTTATAATAAAAACCCAGAGCCAGATATTGGGGTAAATGCTGAAAGATCAGAGAAAACAAAGGAACAAACCACTAGAGAAACTTCTCACCTCTCCCAAATCCTCAGGCCAAATGGAAGGCGAGATCCTATTTCCCCAAATCCCCTGACTGAAAGCCTCTGAGTCCTCAGTAGAGAAATTTTAGCTTCCGTCTCCTCACACTTTATATACTTTTCTCTGTCCAGTCATATCACTTCCTTCTTAGTGTTGGAATTCATGGTGTGTGTGCTTCCCAAATACTGGTGGCAAAGGCTTGAGATCTCAAGTGCTGGGATTAAAGGTGTGTGCCTCCACTGCCTGGCTCTAGTTCTCTCCTAGACTGAGTCAATCTCCTGTAGTCCAAGGTGGCTTTGAACTCACAGAGATCCCCACAGATCTTTGCCTCCTGAGTGCTAGAATTAAAAGTGTGTGCCACCACTGCCTGGTCTCTATATTTAATCTAGTGGCTGGCTCTGTCCTCTGATCCTCAGGCAAGCCTTACTTGATACACAATATATCACCACACCTTAACAAAGATATAACCTGTCAAAAAAAAAAAAAAAAAAAAAAAAACTAAGTCCCCAATGTTAGGGTTGGGGCAGGATTTTGTTTTTGTTTTTCAGAAGAATAAAAGCATCCAACTAAGGAATCTAAAGAGAACTGGACAAATGAGACATTGGAAGAAGAAAGATGAATCATCAAGTGAAAATGTCTGAAGAAAGATTGGCCTAATGGTATAGTACAACTCCAGTCTTCCCACATGCTTGCTTTTGCTGCTCTGTACAAACATAAAAGGCAAATGGTCTTTTTATTGTAAAAATTCAATTAAAAATCAAAGCTGACTTTGCAGTTGGAAGATGGCTGTCCTCTTCTCTACATTCACACATGCTTGTTAAAGAAAAATCCAAAATCTCTGTCACATGTCAGAAGAGCAACCTGCTATGGAAGAGAAGACAACCAAAATTAAGGGACTTTTCTACTGCTACAAATCTCAAAATCCTTTGGTTTTGTTTTTGACTCTTTAAAATCTTCCCTAAAATATAAATATTATCTCAAAATCTATAGTATTAGTATGTGTGTATGTAAACATTCTGTTGAGATATTAGTTATCATTGAGAGTACTAAATAATTTTAGAAATAAGCTTCACTTAGGTTCTTGTATGTATTTTCAGGTTTAAGTCTGAAGTAGGTAATTAGGAACTAAGTTTTTGTCCCCTGTAAGTACTTAATAGATTATGGTCCTCTAACACTTCAGAGATCTGCTTTTTTTGACATTTAAAATGTTTAAGTTTTCTGTATACCATGTTTGTCTTTCTGGGTCTGGGTACCCCACTCAAGATGATTTTTCCTAGTTCCATTCATTTACATGCATATTTCATGATGTCGGTTTTTTTAACAGCTAAATAATACTCCATTGGGTAAATGTTCCACATTATCTGTATCTATTCTTCCATTGAGGAGTATTCAGGTCATTTCCAGTTTCTGGCTGTTATGAATAAAGCTTCTATGAACAAGCTGAGCAAGTGTCCTTGCAGTAGAATAGAGCATCATTTGGGTATATGCCTCAAGTGGTATAGCTGGGTCTTGAGTTAGACCTATTTCCCATTTTCTGTGGAACTGCCATATTGATTTTCATAGTGGCCATACATGTTAGCACTCCCACCAATTATGGAGGAATGGTCCCCTTGCTCCACATCCTTGCTGACATGAGTTGTTGGTTGTGTTTTGACCTTAGACATTCTGACAGGCGTACAATGAAATCTCAAAGTAGTTTTTATTTGTATTTTCCTGATGGCTAAGGATGTTGAACATTTCTTTAAGTGTCTTTCAGCCATTTGAGATTTCTCTGTGGAGAATTCTCTGTTTATATTGGTACCCCATTTTTAATCAGATTATCTGATTTGTTGATGCCTAGTTTCTTGATTTCTCCTTATATATTGGATATTAGCCTTCTGACAGATGCAGAGTTGGTGAATGAATTTTTTTTCCCATTTTGATGGCTGCCACCTTGTCTTGTTCACAGAGTCTTTTGTCTTGCAGAAGCATTTCAGTTTCATGAAGTCCCATTTATTAGCCTTCACCATCCACATTCTGTTTAGGAAATAGTCTCCTGTGCTGATACCTTCAAAGCTGTTACCTACTTTCTCTTCTATCAAATTCAGTGTTTCTGGTTTAATGTTGAGATAATTGATCTGATTAGACTTGAGTTTTGTGCTAGGTGATAAATATGGATCAATTTATGCTTTATACATACAGACATCCAATTATACCTGCACCATATTTTGAAGATGCTTTCTTCTTTTCAGTGTGTATTTCTGGCTTTTTTTAAATCAAATATCAGGTGTCAATATGTGAGTAGATTAATGTCTGGGTCTTCAGTTTAATTCCACTGATCAACCTGTCTGTTTTTATGCCCATACCATGAAGATTTTATTACCATAGTTCTGTAGTAGAGCTTGAAATCAGGTGTGATGATACCTCTGAAAGTTTTTATATTCCACAAGATTGTTTTGGCTATCATGGGCTTTTTTTATGAATTGAGTATTGTCTTTTTATGGTCTGTAAAGAACTGTGTTGGAATTTTGATGGGGATTGCCTTCAATCTGTAGATTGATTTTGGTTGGATGGCCATTTGTATGATGCTAATCCTACTGATCCCTGAGCATGGGAGAGCTTTCCACGTTCTGATATCTTCTTTGATTTCTTTCTTCAAAGTCTTGTAATTGTTATCATACAAATCTTTCTCTTGCTTGGTTAGAGTTACCCCAGGATACTTTTTAATACTTTTGGCTATTGTGAAGGGTATTGTTTCCCTGATTTTTTTCTCAGCCCACTTGGCATTTGTATATAGGAGGGCTACTGATTTGTTTCTCTTTTAGTTAATGTTGTATCTTGCCATTTCCATTAAAATGTTAATCAAAAGTAGGAATTCCCTGGTAGAGCTTTTTGGGTCACTTATGTATACTATCATATCATCTGCAAATGACAATACTTTGACTTCTTCATGTGCAGTGCCCATGGAAGCCAACGTGACAAATCTCTTGGAACTAAAGTGGCAAGTAGTTACTGACTATCTGGTGGGTCTTCTGGGAATCACACTAATGTTCTCTGCAAGAACAACATATGTTATTAACTACTACGCCCCCTTAAATTCAGGTTTTACAACACATATTGCAGCAGCAGCAATTTGTAGAGTATTATGCTGTGGGATGGTCTGTATGTCAAACTGCTCTGATTGGCCAATGGCCAGGCAGGAAGTAGGCAGGACAAGGAAAGAGGAGAATTCTGGGAAGTGGAAGGCTGAGTGGGGGAGTCACTGCCAGCTGCCACCATGACAAGCAGCATGTGAACATGCCGGTAAGCCACGAGCCACATGGCAAGGTATAGATTTATAGAAATGGATTAATTTAAGATAAAAGAATAGTTAGCAAGAAGCCTGCCACGGCCATACAGTTTGTAAGCAATATAAGTCTGTGTTTACTTGGTTGGGTCTGAGCGGCTGTGGGACTGGCCAGTGACAGAGATTTGTCTTGACTGTGGGCCAGGCAGGAAAACTCTAGCTACAGTATTTTGTGTTTTAGTTATTTTCAAATGATTAAATGCAAAGAATTGGAAAGTGTGGCATCCTCTAAAATTTGTCACATAATGAACATATCTTTAAATGTAATAAAAATGCTCAGAATGCTCAAAGAACTAAAACATTTTATTAATTACAAAAGAAAAATCAATACAAATTAACTGCTTTATTATTGAAAACAAATGTACTGCAGATACAGATTTAGTTGCTGATAATTTCAGAAGCACATTTGTAAAAGAAAATGTTCAGTTAAATTGGATATTAGAGCTCATAGAGTCGGTAAGATTAGGAAGTCAGGGGAGAAAAGTTTTTCCAGGTGCATTTCAAGACTTGGCAGAATTTCAAGTGCCAGCTTGTACATTCAACCATGAGAAACATCCCTTAACAATTGTAACTGTTCTCAAATTTGAAAGATAACAAGCCACCATTGACCTTTTATTAACTAATGGGAAGCCCCCAAGCAGATCTTAATGGACTACAAAACTCAAGAACTAACCCAAAACAATAAAATGTTGTTAGATATAGCCTCCTATACTAAAGGGCTGGAATGAGTAAACTAAGAGCAATTAAATTGTCATTAGGTGTCATCTCCCAGGCTGCATCTAAAACACATACTATTCCTTTTGCTTTACATATACTATGTCACCTAACCAGGTACAAATAACTGGCGGGACACCTGCCTTAAAAACAGTGACAGACTATATTTACACCTATGCTTGTATTCATTCACACTCACATTTCACTCAATACAGCATAAGGACTTCCCCTTCTGGCACTGTTCTCTACTGAAGTGAACTAGGGTGAAACCTGAAAAATGTAGATTATGTGCCTGATATCCGTGCTCAAAAGCTTACCACACCTTGATACTTTTAACTTCAATAAAACCCACAGTGATCCACGTCTCAGGACAACCACAGTTCATAGTCATTTTATATTCCTTTGAAAACTGTACTACGTTTACTTTATCCAGCCTCTTATTCTTTCCTTTGGCCTCCATTTTGCTATTTGGGAAGGGATCTAATCTACCACAGAACCCAAGGTGAATTTCCAGTTTATTTACAACTGCATAGTATAAAATAGTTCAAAAAACTCTTTGAATTGTTTTAAGGCATCCAGAGAAGATGAAACAATGCTTAGTACCTTTTTGAAAACACAATATAATCATAAATGATGTCATGGTGATTATTAACTAGACTTTGTAAGGAAAGACTGATGAACTTTTATCAATGTTTATAAAATGACAATATTTGCTCCTGTCTTTCCTTCTTACTTGCTGATCTGATAAAATGTCCTGAAAAAAAACAACTTCAAGGTAAAAGGGTTCATTTTAACTTATTGTTCTCAAGGGAAGTGGTCTAACATGACAGGAAAAGCATGGTTGTACACAGGAAAACCATGGCTGTAGAAAAAGTAGAGTGGATGATCACATTCAACCTGTACTCAAGAAGTAAAGTGAACAGGAACAATTACCAGTTTAGAAAGTATCATATTCAGCCTCTTGCACCAATTTTCTCCATCAAGACTCTACCTCTTAATGTACAACCATTTTCTGAAACAATGTTACTAGCCTGACATGGAAAAGTCTGATGCATGAACCTTTTGGAGATATTTTAGAATCAAATCACAGCAATCTACCAGGTTTTAATTCTTTAAAAAGTGACATCATAGGGCTAGAAAGATGGCTCAGCAGTTAAGAATGTTTGATGGTCTATCAGAAGACTGAAAGTCAGTTCTCAGCATCCATAATAGTCTCTCCTTCCAACTCCAGCTCCAGATGGGATCATATTTGAGCACCATGAGGATCTATGCATGTGTATACACATATCCCCACCATATATACCATCATTAAAAATAAAATGAATCCTTTTTTTAAAGCAGCATTATAATTAACAATGATAAATCAATGACACAGTCTGTTTTTCAGTAATAAGGTACAAAGATTATGAGCAGATTATTAAATAAAAACTAGTTATACATCTGGTATAATATTATGGCTCAGAATATTTTAAATTACAAATAAAGTGTTCATCATTTTCTAAATACATCAGAAATAAATATGATTGCTCAACAAACAGACACAAAATACCTCCACTCATTTTTGTAAAGACTCATGACTTCAGTCTTACAAAAGGAACTATAAGCAACTAAGTAAGAGAGGTGGTCCTCCACAGGGAAGAGAACACTGATTGTTCATACAGTGCTAAAATGTTGGCCCGGAAACCATACATACAATAACTTCATATGGACAGAACAAATTTTATTTAGAAATACATATGTATATATACATATATGTATCCACACGGTAAAAATCATGAAAGAAGAGGTCATGAATTTGAAAGAGAGTGGGTACAAGGGTATGGGAGGATCTGGAGAGAGGAAAGGGAAGGGGGGAAATATAACTGAAAGAAAAAAAGTATCATGACATGTAAAGAGTGGAAAACTAAAAAATCAAGAGGAAATTTTAATAGGTTTATCAATTTCAAAATTTTTCAAGTGTTGCTTTTAAAATCAGAAATTAAGTGCTTGCATGAGTAACTGAGTGGCAGAGGGCATGTTATGAAACATACATACAGCTCTGGTTTGATCACTGGCACTGAAAATAAAAGGGAAAAGGAAAAGGAAATATTTATGCAGACTTAATTTTCTTTAATCATTGAATAGCCTGAGAGGTTTGCTTTCAAATAATGGACAAAAGTATAAATTTCATGAAATAAAACTTCATTTCAATATAATGTAACTATTGAAAAGCCTAATATTTGGAATATTATTTTATTGGCCACTAAGCATAGTCTTCAAAAATTGATCATACTTGGTATATTTATATATTCCACCACCAGTTGAAGGTAAATGAAAATAAGAAGTATTGAGTATCTAGGATAAATTCAATAAATATTCAAATTCTCAATTTGAAAAACTAGAAAATATTGTAAAGACCATTATCCAACCCCTACATAATATAAATGCTCTTGAAATACATAAAATTGTTACGTGAATTAAGATAAACAGTTTTAAAACAAGATTAAATACTACACATTTTAGAGAAGCATGCAAGAAAAAATGATAGTTTTTATCTTCAGATGAAAAAAATTAAAGGAGGAAATGGATAAAAATTATTTTGTTGTAAGTCTAGCCAGAATGACTAACAGAATTTGCAGACTGGTGTAAATGAGAATGAAGCTATGAACTATCTCATATGGGTACATGAGATCATGGGAGAAATTAGAAGTGTTTAGTATGTTTAGTTGGAGACTGGCTTACTCTTGTACAAATAATTTAATCTATTTTATTAGTTCAGAAAATAACAAGTCATGCATTATGACATAAAAGATTTTAATCTTTAAATATTTTAGCACATGGGGACTTGAGACAAATATTAGTGGAGGGATGACAGAATCTTCAAAAGAGGTTCTAGGAAATTGGATGTCTATAGGTTGAAAATGAAATTAGCCCCAAATCCATCACCTTGCACACAAACCAACACAAAGACTAAAATGTAAACCCAGAACACAGTCACTTCTAGAGGAAAGTATAAGCAGTACATTAAGGAATATAACTGTGGTGATATAATTGTGGTGATATTTTATTTGTGCTGAAGTGTGGTGATATTTTATTTGTGCTTTAATAAATAAACTTTGCCTGAAGATCATAGAAAACAGCAAGCCATTTTAAGTAAACAAAGAAGTCAGGCAGTGGTAGCACATGCCCTTAATCCTATCACTTAGCATTCAGGATCTCTGTATGTTCAAGGCCACACTAGGGAACAGAGCCAAGCATGGTGACACATGCCTTTAATCCCAGTACCAACCATAGAGTTCTGGAGGCCTGTACAGACAAGAAGTGACAGAGCTGGCCAGGAAGAACAAGTGATGTAGCTAAACAGAGAGCAAATCAGATGGCAGAAGAGCAAGGCAATCAAGGCATGAGAAGACAAGAAGTGACTCGCATTTGGAAGCTGCAGATTTGGTGAGGTAAGATTGGCTGGTACCTTTCCTATTTCCCTGATCTCTCTGAGGCTTTCACCCCTATATTTGGCTCTGTGTTTTTTATTTAATAAGACCATTTAGAAATTCATCTACAACAATTGAAATTATGGACTCATAAAGCTAAAAATGCTTTTTCAAAGCATTTTTAAACAAACAATAAAAAACAATTGATTAAATGAAGAGAAAACATAAAGAAAGGGAGAGATATATAGCTATACATCTAACAGATGATTAATATCCATAATATATTTTAAAAGTACAAAACACAATCAAAGTAAGAAAAATAAAATCTCCAAATGATCAATCCAAAAATTGGACTTTGAATCCTAGTGGAGAAATTTCCAAAGAAGAAATTAAAAATGTTCATCATACTTAGCAGCTAGGTATCAAAAGAACTTTGAGATTTCATCTCACCCATGTGTGTATGGCAAAGTACAAAAACAAAACAAAACAAAAACACTACAAATAACAAATGCTGAAGTGGGAAAAAGGGAACTCTCATTCACTGTTGTTAGTGATGCTGCAAATTGGTGCAGCCTCCCCTTAAATCAGTATAGAAAACTGTGAAAAAACAAACATTAATCTTCCATATGACACATCTATATCTACTCAGTATATATCCATAGAACTCAACATCCTTTTCCACAAACACCTGCTCAGCCATGTTCATTGCTGGTCTAGTCACAATAGTTAGGAAATGCCTAAAACAAAAAGCCTTTCAATCAACAAATGAATAATGCAAATGTGGTTCATATATACTATGAAATGATATTCATCTGTAAAGAAAAATGAATCATAAAATTTTCAGGTAAATGGAAACATCAAGAAAGGATCAAATATAAAAAAAAATAAAAAAGAAAGGATCAAATCTAGTCAAGTAACCCAGACCCAGAAAGACAGACATAGCATGTTCTCTCTCATTTACCATTCCTAGCTTCAAATATTCAGATATATGTATAGCTCCCACCCCTCATCAATAAAATGTCTTTTTGCTGAAGATGGAGAGCATTACAGAAACATACAACAAACTGATGTAAAGAACAACTCAGCACATGATGGAAAGCCCCACCCAATAGATACATCTACAACACAAGTCTTTCACCTAAGACTCAGGAGTCATAGTACAAGAGGGAGCACATGGATGACTGCAACCAGTCAAACTGGAAATTAGCTCTGAGATTTTATCTCTTGGGAATACCTGAGAAGCTACATCCATTAAGTCTCATCGACATGGCTGCCTAAACAACACCTAAACAAAGATATCACTAAAAGACATGCTAACATGGAAGTGGAATCTTGGACAAAGAACTACTGACGATTAGGAATGCTAGCCTTCTTTAGATCAGAGCCTGCAGCTGGTTATTACAATAACAAGTGTAAGCCATGAAATCATAAACATAAAAGTTACATTATATATATGCATATATGTGTATGTTATAGTTATATACATATATTTAGGAATGGATACATGTAACATTTAAAGAAATAGAAGCCATGAATTTGAGAGAGAGTAAGTGGGTTCATGGAAGTAGCTGGAGGGAGGAAAGTGCCAAAAAAGCAATGCAGCTGTATTTTAATTTCAAAAATAAAAATACTAAAAAATTAAAATATAATAGAAAATGATATAAATAAATGAATTAACAACATTTATCATATTAGGATCATTTCTAATCTAATTTAATGTATCTGGTAGGTTATGGGAATTGACATATAAAAAATACAAATAAAAATGTACATGCCTATGCTGTATTCTGCATAGTGATGCATGTATGCAGAAAAATGTGGGCAAAATGACACCTTTGCAAACTCATAAATTAGTATTCATTGCAAAATTCTCATATGGAGAAAAACATGAATAAATTCGTTGCTCATGAGTTTATGTTGTCATAACAAATTCAATAGTTTTACAATATGAAACACCAAACTTTATTTCCCACTAAAATTTTATATCAGCTGAGGTTTAGCAAGAGTGATTTCCTCATTCATTTCTCTGCTAATACACAGATGTTAGCTTCTAATTCTAAAGTGGATCATGAACTTCCCAGAGGTCTAAACTAAATTATCAACCAAACTATGGGAAGGCCTATTGTATCTAAACATATATGTGTGTGTGTATATATGTATAATGTAATGTAATGTATATCACAGACATATCTATTACACATGCAAAAACATATATTACCTAGCTTATTGACTTATATTTTGCATATATTCTGTTAAAAAATACAGCTAATAATATGACATAAAAGTGAAATGTAGCATTTTAATTATATTTTTGTGTTTTGTATATGATATGCATTTGTGCTGCTCATTGTATCTAAAAGTGGCTGGAAGCAAAGCACACGAGACACCAGAGGCTCAGGAGTGAAGAGTCTGGAAACCTCCTTCAGTTATTGTTTCGCAGGGACCTACTAGGAAATTCTCCAGCTTCTCCTAGAGTGTGACTGATTTCTTGGGATACAATATTTGAGATCTCAAGGTTTCTTAAGTTACTTTATTATTAGATGTTTTAGACAACAGAATAACAAAATATAAAATGTACACAACAGAGCATATTGAAAGATAGAAGGAAAAATGATCAAGTCACATATAATAATCACTTTTCAATGGAGACTATGAAACTACAAAAGATAGGAACTGGTGTTCTATAAGTTAGGAAAGATCCCTATTAGCGATATAGGTCTAATAGAACACCACAAATGCAGTATATTGATGCAGTATCAAATTAATGTAAACAGCATGGATTGTTCCCATAATAAAAATATGTGTTTGTGTGTGCACGTGTGTATTGTATATGTATGTTATATATATTTGATTTAATTTATTTACTTTAAATTATGAGTTTAATTTTCCTCAAAATGTGATTAGTTAAATACTATATGCACTTCTAGTTAAGTTTGAAATCACATGCACACAAATTAAAATTATTTATGTCATAAAGAAATAGACCCTGTTTGGGTATGTTGCCTAGGCAGTTTACAATGTTGTGAGTTTTTGAATTACTAATAACAACATAGAAAAAAAATCTACCTTTCAAAGTCTGATTACAAAGTTTATGAAGTATTGTTAACATGTGTATGTCATTGTGATTTCAAACAGTACAACCATTTCCTCCTATAAAGAGGGACATATCAACTATTGGAATGTTATCAGGAGAGCAAATATAATGTAAACAATGGATTTCTGCTGTAGGATGACTTTCTGTATGCTGTGAATATGTGTAGCTCTCATTGGATAATAAATAAAGCTGTTTTGGCCTATGGCAAGAAAGCTTACAGTCAGGTGGGAAACCCAAGCAGAGATATAGAGAAGAAGGGTAGAGTCAAGAGAGACTAAAGCCCTCCGAAGGAGCAACAAGATGCCAGCAGACCAGTAATGCCGTGGCCACATGACAACACATAGATTAATAGGAATGGATTAATTTAAGATGAAAAAGCTAACTAGCAAGAACCCTGCCATGGTCATACAGTTTGTAGTTAATATTAAGCCACTGAGTGATTAGTTTATAAGAGGTTGTGGGCCTTTGGAGCCAGGTGGGAATGGAGAAAATTCTGTCTACAGATTTTTTTGACTTGCTTTCTAATTTTAAAGAAAGAGAGGTGGGTGAGGAACAACAGTTAAGTGTTATATTTATTAGAATTAAGATCAGCTCAGGATGTTAAGATTAGTGAGTTATAAACTTATAAACGTGAAGATTAAGGGGGAAAAAAGCAGGGGTTAGTGACTAAATTGAAACCAATCCAGATTCCATAAATTTGGTAGCAATATATTAAAGATACTCTAGATGAAAAATTTAGTTTACTATGTTGTTTATTCGATATTGAACATAGAGGGCTGATAAGGAACATAGGAAATATGGAACACAAACTCTATTTGGAAAAGCAGCTATTTATTACAAACATCTTAGGTAATAAAGAGGGAAGAATATACAGTAATATGTGAGCCCTGTGTTCAATTGAGAGGCACTGACTACTGAATAAATGGCATTCAAGGAAAACCCATGGCATTCAGCATGAATCTGTACATGCATACCTGAACTCTTACAACCAAATTTACCACACATATGCAAATAACACATGCAAACATGCATACATACATTCATTACACCACATACAGAGACACATGCAAAGTTGTATAGTCCGTGCAATTTGTAAAATTTATGAGAAAATGAAATATTGGTGACAGGTGTATAAGGAAACTGATGATTGCTTCAAAGATAGTTTAAAAGTAATGCTGTAGAATTCAAGAAAAGGAGTGTTTGGGAGAAATTTTATGCAAACATTTGAATTTTCCTTGCAAAATACCAAAGGGATGTTAAATATATCAATAATTATGACCACTATTGACCAACTAGTAAATGAAACATTGCAATTAAGGTAAAAATAACAGTTTATCAAATGTCTCCCTAATTTTCTCATATTCAATAGTTTAATCGTTAAAATTCTACAATCTTTAAAATTATAAAAATAGAAAACAAACTTATAAAGTATTTGGTTTTCTATAAAGCCACATTTTGGTTAGAACAGTTTTTGTAAAATATTATGTAAATGTCAATATTTGAATAGGATAATTTACAGACAAAAATACCACTGTGTTTTCTAGAAGACATCTATTTTGATTCCTGCATATTTCTGCTATGTTTTTTGTTTTTTTCACACACAACTGAACATCTGTTTTCATAGCCCTTCTCCCCTAATAAGAATTCTGAACTTGGAAAGTAACCTCAGAATAAAGTACCAACTGTTCATAAACACTCTGGCCTCCTGGGATGCCCTCTGGGACATGAGAGCGTGCTGGGCTGTTTCCAGGAAGCAAACAGCAAAAAAACTGACAGATGTTGGTGTTGCTGTTTAGATTAGCTCTAACGATCACACACCTCACAGGATGCCTGTCTTTGTTTTCTCTAATAGACAAGGTAGATAGACAGGAAAAACAAGGGACTATCCAGCATTGTATTTAATTTGTTCATCATGTATATTACATAAAGTTGTAATTCTCAAGCAGTATATTTGATGTATAAAATCTATGAATACTCTTTAATACTGTGTTTAAAGATATTAAATGGCCCGAAACATACTTTGGCCATGTTGTTTAATATATTTATAAGAAGTGTTCTCAACACTGACTAATATAAATTCAAAATATTCTACAAGTTGAAAAAATATTGATGATATCTTACATCCTTCAGATTCAAATATCCAAACATGACTTAACTCTCCATGTAAAAATAACCACATTAGTGCCATTATTATGCAAATTGTCTTTCAACTTTAATGAAGGCTAAAATAATATCTATGGGCCAAAAGCATTTATGTTTAAATAAATATATGATTTATAATCTGTGTTTGATTTCCATACATAGTTTGTACACCTATAACCCTGGGATCACCTAAAGGTATCTTGTGTGCAAAAAATTCAAACAAACAAACAGAAAAAGATTAAGAAACCACAATCTGGGTTTATATTGTTCTTTTTCCAATGTGAAAGTTGTTAGAGGTCAATGAATTGTTCCCTAAATAATTCAATGGTTTGTCAAATAAAGTAATGTATTAGTAGGAACTTTTTTTTTGTTTCACTTTAGAGCCCTGACTGGCATGGAATTCACTAAGTAGGAAATGCTCTCTTTAAGCACATGGAGATTATTCTGCCTCTTCTTCCTGAATGTTGGGATTAAAAACTTGTACCACCAAGCTCGATTTTGTAAAAACTAATTTTAATTAAATTATTTTGGGGGGATTAGACTTTAAATTTTAACTTGGGAACCATTTCTTGGTGATATAGTATATGTTCAGAATGAGTTACCTTGATGATGAGTTAACATGCACACTATAATACCTGCACAACCATGTGCAATTTGAAAATTCTCAGAATTTGTTTGAATCTTCCATAATCCTCCTAAACACTTCAAAGATTAATTGACAATGTAAATAGCATTATGTTCCACTCTTCATGAACGTTTGATAATTTCAGGACTGGAAATGTAGAATGATGATTCACAGCTATTTGGCTATTGTGAAAGGAAGGAGAATGAGCTTGATGAAGTAGAGGAGACTCAGAAAATAGTGTCCAAATTTAATATATCATTGTGTATTATATTCACATGTATGATACAATTTTGAACAAGGCATTTATACCTTGCCAAGAGCTACCTTTAATGACATGTCAAATATAAATTTAATGGCCAAAAAGAGAGTGTTGAGAAAATCTCAAATCTAATAAAAAGGTAATTTTCCTATTAGTTAACATAATAAGACAAACTAAATTCTGTTCATCATATACCTGTTTATTTTTAATTTTGTCTATCAGTCCTTCTTGGGAATACTTGATCCTTGACATGCAAGTCTTTTGGAATTGTGTCCTAATGTCACCTTTACTGTATCACTTAAGACAAATGATAAACTCATATTTAGTTGAAAAGAAAACACAGTCACCAAGGCTAGGCAAGGCTTCCCACCACTGGCACTGGGCTCCTAAAAGCCTGCCCATGCACCAAGGACGGATCCTCATCCCCCTATCTGAGTGCCCCCCAAACAGTTCAAGCCAAACAACCATCTTCCGTATCCAGAGGGCCTAGTCCAGTCCCATGGGGGCTCCACAGCCACTAGTATACAGTTCATGGGCTTCCACCAGTGTAGCCGGTGGGGAGGGGCTTGGACCTGCCTAGGTTTGGTGTGCCAGACTCTGCTGACTCCCCATGGGAGACCTTGATTTGGGGGATGTGGGGATGTGGGGTGGCTTGGGAGGGAGGGCGGGGGGGGGGGGGGGTGGGAGGAGGGAGGAGATGGGATCTGTGAGTGGTATGTAGAGTGAGTAGAAAATTTCCTAATAAAGAAAAATGGAAAAAAAAAGAAAACACAATGACCATGTGAACTATTCCAGCAGATTTGATAGTAGATAAATGAAACGCAAATGACATGATTATTTTACTCACAGTTCAAAACTTAAAAAAATATCAATTGGGAATTAAATATTACTTAGTGTGCATACCATATTTGATGGTTTCCAAGCAATTTATTTGGTGGATCTTCTGATTATTTAATAGGGAGTTATATTAATGAATTTTTAAAAAGTTACACTCACCTCCAAAATCAATTTTCTATTGCTAAGAATAAAAAAATCAATTGGCTTATATAATTAAAAGAAGTTTGCGTTCAATCTACAAAAGTTCTGTGAGATATGAGAAGAAATAGATAAGGCTAACATTTGAAATCATTATGTATAGAAATTAAGTATATATTTGCATACATATATTTACTATTAGTTTGTGTCTACATGCATTTGTTTGTCTATAAATATATAGAAACACACACACATATATATGTATATATTTACACATATATATGCTCTTGTCTACAAATCAAATACAATTTGGAGACTGTTATATTATGATTTAATAGACTGTCAATACTTTTCATTCTTGTTGTTCGTCTTATAAAACTTGTGAGATAATTAATTTCCTCAAGTGAATATTAACAGTGGCTCTATAATAATGTTAAGCATCACCTCAGGAATAGTTTTGAGAATAAAAATTTTACTCCAAACTAGAAATTTCTACTGCAACTATTACTGAGATCTGGCCAAGGTCCTTCAGGTTCAGCTATTTTGCAGTCAGTGATTTCGAGGAGATCCCACTGATATTACTACAAAGAATATTGTATCAGATTGTATATTTCTCTTTAGCAAGCAGAATAAAGCACATAAATATAGCAATGACTTCAAAATTAAAATTAATTATATGATAACTTGTCTTAGTGACATCACTTGACACAAATACTAATAATCATGATGACAAAATTTCATCCACATTAATACTTGTTTCTCAGTAATATACTTACATGTTTTGGTCTTATATATTGTATATTTATTTATTTACAAAGCAAATGTTTGTTTCTAAAGGTCAAATAATGTAAGATGGCATTCAAATGTCTTAGACCAAGAATAGTATTTCAAGAACTCTGTATCCCGGCAAATAGTGCTTGTAAAATGTTACAGTTGTACATCAACTTACCAGAATGTCTGGAAATGATTGCTGAATATCGTACTTTTATCACATCTTTTCCACTTTCTCTTCCTATCACAGTCACTCAATTACTTCTCAAATGCCACTCTGACTGCAATATTGCTGTTCACCAGATAATTCATTTTATGTTTACTAAATTTAAGTAGCTGCTTCCAGGTTCTCAAGTAGCTTCATCTTTTTGAAATATTTTAGAATGTTCAAGATTCCCATAGTGTTTTTCAACTCCTTGCTTTTGCTGCATCCCCCTTGTTATATTTAAATTTCAAATCAATCACTTTCTGCACTGTTTCTAGATCCAGTATCTTGGTACATCATTCATACATTAGAAACTTTTAAAAATGTATATTTTAAATTTAATAGATATTCTCCTTATCTGAGAAATGCATCCTTTGATTGTGACTAGTTATTCACCGGATCATTCTACTCACCAGAAATATTCTACACAAATTTCTTCACTTGCATTTTTTTATACCTAAGTACTCTCTGATTTCTTTCTTTACATCAAATTACTAGTGGTTAGTGTTAAGGTGGAAAATTAAGTTATTGTAGTATATAACCTTGAGCCAAATATAACAATAATACTAAATCAATAAAATGTGTACATCTGGAAGGAGAAAGAAAATGGATTTCTTTCATTTATTTTCTTTTTTCTCCTCTTCCTTCTCCTTTTCGCTTTCCCCTCCTCCTTTACACCCTTTCTCTACTGTTCTTCCTCTCATCATCCTTCTCCCTTTTTGTGTAGATATTGCATTATTGTTGATTTTTAAAAACACTTCCATTCAGACTCAAATTTACCTGGTGTATTAATAAATGAAAAAAACACTGATAGAATTATTCTTTCTACCATTTTCAAGAAAACTATTTCTTTTTAGATGAAAAGTGAGTCAGAATAGATGAAGACGACAGACACTATAATATCCTCTTGAATAAGGCATATGGAAAACAAAAAAAAAATCTACAGGCACTCGATCTTAGTCCATATACTTGTACTCATTGAACTAACTAAAATGAGATGTGTCTAAGTTGTTTTTGAGATGTGTCTAAGTAGCTGCTTAGCTTGATTTTCTTTCACTTACAAAGCAAATAATTCATAGTCATGCAAGGATAGTCACATATTCTTGAGTTTTCCCAAGTCTGGCTATTCCAGCTGTGTATGTAGTCACTGCCTTGGTGTTTCTCACTGCTTGAATTACCCCAATTTTTATGAAACTAAATAATCTAAAACATTCAATAACTGACCCAAGTCACATCTCTAGCAAATAATAGCTGGCTAATGAACATTCCAAATGAAATCACTTTTATGTTGAGTAGGAATATTTTTGGTTCAATAAAAAATAAATGTTCTGCATTGTGCTATCGAGTGAGATTACTCATTCTGTATTTTATAGTTTTAGCATGTTTCACTATATTGTCAAATCCCTGGTACCATGAAACATGCTGAAGGATGCTCCATGTTTTGTATAATTTTAAAAATAGTATCGTTCTAGATGAATGTCTTTATGTGATCTATAGGCCTATGTAATGAAGACTTGAAATCTCTAATTAGAGTAAACTATTTCTCCTGCCAAA
>CABHPP010140896.1:502-48047 GCA_902168425.1 Peromyscus attwateri | reverse complement strand
CGGTCCAAGATGAGGATGACCTAGCCTCCATGTTGTGAGCAAGGGAACGCTGTCCCCATTACTCACAACATGAGGCTGCATGGGTGGAGGAGAGATGTTCTCCCCTCAATCCCCATCCATTGATGTCTGAGAGAGGTGCAGGAGCTGGCCCTGAGATCATAAGAGTGGGAGGGATGTCCCTGTCCCTGACCAGCTGCAGCACTTGGAGAGTGGCCCTGTTCCTTACCTGGGCAACACAATAGAGATTGTTCCTGATGGTGCAGGTGTGGGAGAGCCAGCCCTGAGGGCATGAAAGCAGGAGAACTGGTCCCATCCCTTGCTCATTGCTGCAAGAAGTGAATTAGGCAGGGCAATGCTGGAGAGCTCACCCTGGTGGTGAGGACAGGGGAGAACTGGTGGGCAGACCAACCCTGCAGCTGCCCAGGCCCAGACCCAGAGTTATGACTTGGCCTGCCCCAACATCCATCCCATCCGTGATCTGCCGGAGCACGTGAAGGGACCTCACGCATAGACCCAGTGCTGCAGGATCTCCACAACACAGGACAACAACAAGATATCCAAGAAGAGTCCTAGTGAGGGTCCAGCATCAACAGTGCCGCAGAAGCTGGAGGCCTCAAACCAGACCAATCACTCTTTGCAATGAACACTTACAAGTAAAGATATGTGGATAAAGGGGTTTACTGCGGGACTCACTATCACACTGTAGCTTCCATGTCGAGATTTTTATTTTTCCCTTTGCCCCACTTTTTTCTCTTAATTTTTGGGTTTTTTTTTTTTTTTTGGCGGGGGAGATTCAGGGGCAGAGGGTGGATGCAAAGGGATGGGGAAATGAATGGAAGCAAGATACATGATGCAAAAGGCACAGAGAAAGAATAAAAAGAAAGTAAAAATAGTAATAATAATTTCCTTTCTGAAACAACTCCAAACACTAAATCTGTCCAATAAAAGTAGTGGGAATGAGGGGTTGTAGAGGTTGCTAAGTGGTCAGAGCACTTGCTGCTCTTCATAGAGGATCCAGATTCCATTCTAGTCCCCATAAAACAGTTGAGACTATCTGGAACTCCACTTCCAGGGGATCCAAAGTTTTCTTCTGGTCTCAATGGGCACTGCACACACATGGTGCACCGTCATACATGCAGGGAAAATACTCCTACATGTAAAATAAAATAGAGATGATGAGACATCATTGTTATTTTCATTTGCGTTTCAAATGTACTATTAAGGAAGATGTTATGAAATTCACAGAAACCCATGGCTACTTAAATTTGTTGTAAATTATCCTTAGAGAACTGGATATTATCTTCCTTGAACCAAAATCTCTCAAGGGTTGGATTTAAGCTCAAATTTCAATTATATTGGGCAATAATAGCTTCCAAAGCATTGTACTTTAATTCAGTGATGTCACTAGCATTTGCCAAAGTACATATGTGAGCTGTTGGTGGTGGTGGTGGTGTGTGTATGTGTGTGTGTGTGTGTGTGTGTGTGTGTGTGTGTTTATGTAGGTGTACTTAATAGAAACGTTTCCTAATTTTATTTCTAAATGCATAAAAATAAATTTATTTGAATTTCTTAGTTTTGGAATCATGCAATACTGGAGATGTATGTGTCTATGTCTATGTACTTTATATTGTAAAATTTCCTAAGTTTTATACATAAAGTATTATAGATATTACTTAAATTTGTTTTATCAAATGATGTCATACTTACATAGATATGCTAACATCACAGTAAATAACTATAACTAGTTGGCAAGAAATAGAAAAACATACACATTTACTATACTCACTAATAAAATATTCCTTTATAACAAAGTAATATATATATAAACTTATTAAAAGTATTTTGTAATGGATTTTTTTATCTACTTAATGTTAATGACATGAGATACTAAAATAAGACATGTTCCTCTAGCATTATCTCAATGTTTTGTCTAACTCCTTATGTCAATCTAATCATATAAAACAATTATGTCTAAAATGTCATTGCAATGATGTAAATACCATGTTTATTTGAAATTAAAAACAGTCAACAAAGCTGGGTGGTGGTGGCGCACACCTTTAATCTCAACACTCGAGAGAGGCAGAGCCAGGCAGATCTCTGCAAGTTCGAGGGCAACCTGGACTACAGAGTAAGATCCAGCACAGGCACCAAAACTACACTGAGAAACCCTGTCTCGAAAAATAAAAATAAAAAAAAAGCAGTTAACAAGAATGTCTATAAGAAATACAATAATAAAAGAAAACTCAAAATAAACATTATACAATACAGAAAAATGAGTTCTCATGTGTAAAATAACAATTTGCATTTAGAATGGAGACTAAGTGAATAAGAGGAGTGAAATATTATTTTTTCCAAAGAACCATTATATCTATATGCACACACACACACACACACACACACACACACACACACACACACCAAAACAACCCACACATCTATCATCTATAATGGGTTCTTGTTCCACAGACTTTTTTAATATCACAGTCTTCTATTCCATATTTATCCTTGAGATCTATTTTTTAATCCTCAATTCTTGCTGTCAAAATCAGATACTCTTAAATTAAACATTAAAATGCAGCATGGTATCCAGACACCACACAATTTCCATATGGTGCTGTCATCATCTTCTCCACACCGCTCTCAAGCTTCTGCACATATTATGCTGTTTAACCCCAAGTCAGTAAATTTAGCCTATGTGAGAATGAGGGACCCTTCTCATCAAACATGTATCCCACCAAAGCAAGGAGATTCCCTTTTTCATCATGTCAAGGACAGATTGGCAGAAATCCTGCATTTCCTGGAATTCTCAAGTGGAAAATTCTATGAAAAATCATCCTGACCATTGTAGTGGCAACTCTCTCTTGAAGAATAAGATTACTGTTCAATTAAGTATTTTTACTGAGTATCCATTATATGTCCTACTTTATAGCTGGCACAAGAAATAAAATTATGAACAAAATAAACATACCCTTTGCTGTCAGAAAAACTATTGTATGTCATGTAACTTTTTAAAAAATTAAATAGGGGCTGGAGAGACGGCTCTTCAGACTGCTTACTGCTTATGCAGAGGACCTAAGTTCCATTACTAACACCCACAGTCAGTGGCTTGCACCCTGTAGTGGGTAGCCATTCCAGCTTTGATCTGGAAGTACCACTCCCATTGAGGCTTTGGTAACTGTCACGCCTACAAGGCGGAGCCAAGAGAGGACCCCTGAAGACCTGAGATCCAGATGGGCTAGCTCTCTTGGTTCCTGGACTATGGAGGTAGACAGAGCAGAATTCTCTAGAGAACACACTGGACTGCGCTACACCTTTCTCAGACCCTGTAACCTATCCCTTCACTTCTAAGTTACCCCCACAAAATAAACCTCCCTTTTAACTACGTGGAGTTGCCTTAATATTTTAACCAATAACACCCTCCTGTCACATCATCTCTAGGAGTTCTGTTTGCTCCTGTCGGTGCCTTTTCTCATGTACACATAGCTCCACACAAGCATAGACACATAGACAAAGTGAGAAAATAAATCATTCTTAAAATAGGAACATCAATTAGATAATCATAATGACAATTTTATATTTGATGCTTTGTTTGATGGCTGACTTAAAATAGTCAAGTTGGCTATCACTAAACTACAGAAAGTTGCTGTCTCATTGTTTTGTAAGTTAGACATCTTAGTCAAAGCTCTAAAAAAAATGACTCCATGAAAGAAACAAAAACAAATCAAAGATGGGTGCAGGAAAGGCTGACAAGACCACTGTAGACACCCCTCAATTGGTGACTGTATTCCAACTATTAGAATGCTAAATAGACCTGGGACATTCAGCAACAAAAGCTCAGTGACGGCTCTTCTCCTCAGATGGGATAAATATCTACCAGTAATACTGTAGGTTATAACTACAAGGAGGGAACTGCCTATGTTGAATGTTTTTCCGGGACTGGGAGACCAGGGTCTCTAGAAGACAATAAGAGAAGCACATAAGAAGAAATTCAAATATGAAGCATAACATACAGTGCTACAAATGGCACACTGAATGTGTACACATTGGTCGACTATTACAGAAGGTGTCTAGGAAAACACCAAGAACAAGGTGAATTTAATAGGTAAATTCAGCTAAATCACTGTGAATGGAATACCTTAAAAAGTATATTGCTGGGGGATAATGCTCTGGTACACTGAAAAGATTTGTCACTCTAATTGGTTTAATAAAATGCTGATTGGTCAATTGTCAGGCAGGAAGTATAGGCAGAGTAACCAGACTAGGAGAATTCTGGGAAGAGGAAGGGTGGAGTCAGGAGTCACCAGCCAGATGCAGAGGAATGTCGCACTGAGAAAAGATATCAAGCCACGTGGCTAAACATAGATAAGAATTATGGGTTAATTGAAGTGTAAGAGCTAGTTAATCAGCCTAAGCTAGTGGCTGAGCTTTTATAAGTAATGTTAAGCCTCCAAGTGAAATATTTGGGAAGCAGCTGCTGGGCATTTGGGAGTTGCTGGTGGGACAGAAACTTCTGCTTACAGTATGTACAGAAAGAGAAACTATTATATCATAAATTATGATAAAATGGAAGTCTCAACAATGAAACAGAGTAGAAACAAAACAAACATTGGTTTTCGTCATTGCCTGAGGTACCAGCCTCCACCAGCACAGGGCTCAAAGAGAATCCAGGGAATCAGAGCATACTAAAACTTTTCTGTCTGAAGGGGTAAGAGAAAAAGACACTCACACACTCTCTTGATGGTTTCCTTCAGACTGTTTCTTTTTTCTTCTTTTGCATTCTCTATTCTTTATTTTCCTGGTAATTTCCTTCTTTCATGCTTGATGTTTTCTTTCTAACTCTCGCATTCTTGATGTTTTCTTTCTAACTCTTTCAATCTTGATGTTTTCCTTCTAACTCATTTTAACTCTATATTTATTCTTTCCCTTGCAGCTTATATATCCCAGCAAAAACTTTCAGGCAGTATAAAAATTACAATGTGGTTACATTCTGTTTGTTAAGTGAATGATTACAATGAATGCAAGTTAAAAAAACAAACAAACAAACAAACAGCTGACACCCTGAAGTCAACTGCCACCTGCTGCTCCTCTGACTTGGCCACCAGCAGGTTTTTAGAAAGGTCAATATAACAACCAGATGAAAGAATATGTGCCTGTAATCCCACACCAGGAAAGTGGAGGTATGAGAATTAGGATTTCAAAGTCGTTGTCTGCTGCATAGCTGGTTGGCATACATGAGATGAGACTATGTGTGTGTGTGTGTGTGTGTGTGTTATAGTAGCAATTTCTAATAGAATCTACAATTTAGGAAGAGAATTTCCATGGAATTTAATTAGAAAGCTAGTATATGAACAAAATATTGGGATATCTTTCACAACCAGATTTTTTAAAACAACATATATATATATATATATATATATATATATATATATATATATATACGTATGTACAGAGGTATCATTATACAAACTTAAAAGTATTATAAATTTGGCTGGTATAAAAAATGCAGCATTTACTGGGCAGTGGTGGCGCACGTCTTTAATCTCAGCACTTGGGAGGCAGAGCCAGGCGGATCTCTGTGAGTTCGAGACCAGCCTGGGCTACCAAGTGAGTTCCAGGAAAGGCGCAAAGCTACACAGAGAAACCCTGTCTCGAAAAACCGAAAAAAAAATGCAGCATTTAACTCTTAACTAAGATATACATTACTATTATACCTTAGGAAATTCATTTTGGGAAATAGTTATGAATATACCTGGCTTTGCAATTAGCAAGTGTTTTGTAATACCAAAATGAATGTTGGTTGATGTGAAAGTTAGCTGGATAGCTATGATTCCACTCACTCCTCAAGAACTTAAACAGTTTCTCTGTTGACTGGGTAATAGTCTTAGGTCGCCAGAATACTTTCTCCACACCATGCCTTCTACAAGCAGCAGCTACAGACACACTATTCTTTCATGTTCTCTATCACTTTTTACAATGCAATCAAAAACATTACCTCTGAGTTGCAGTACTTGACAATATTTATCATGTGAATGCAAAGCCTTCTGTCACCACTGATTTCAAGATTACGTGCTGACATCACTGAATGAAAAGACAAAAAATGATCTACAGAAGAGTCGGACCATGTGGTCCTGTCACTATCCCACTATCTGAATATAATGGATGTAAGAACATAAATAATACCAGAAAGATCGACTCTTAGCGCTGAGTGCCTCTTTTTCACGGTAGGCAGCAATTCCATCCCAGAAGTGCTCCATATTGGGCGTCTTATTTTATAAGTGATGTAAGTGTATGAAGTTGTGAATATTTTTACGAATTAATTAACTAATTGTTTCCAGCCTGATAACAGTTTCCCCTCTCTCCCCACCACCTCCCCTTCCCCCACCCCTCCTCCTCCTCCTCCTCCTCCTTTCTATTCAGAAAAGGACAGGCCTCCCATGTATATCAGCCATGGCATATCAAGTTGCACTAAGACTAGGCACCTCCTCTCCTATTAAGGTTGGAAGAGGCAACCCAGCAGGAAGAAAGCATCCCCAAAACAGGTAGCAGAGTCAGAGACAGCCCCCCCCCTCCCTCTGTTAGGAATCCTACAGGAAGACCAAGCTATACAATCATAACATATGTACAGATGGCCTAGGTCAGTCCCATGCAAATTTTCTGGTTGGCGGTTCAGTTTCTGTGAGCCCCTATGAGCCCAGGTTAGTTGATTCTGTGGGTTTTCTTGCAGTATCCTTAGCCCCTCTGGCTCCCATAATCCTTCGTCCCCCTCAAGGCCATCCACTCTCTCTGTATCTATGCAATATAGTACTTGAAGTTTTAGCTAGAGCAATAAAGGAGATCAAGGGGGTACAAACTGGAAAGCAAGAAACCAAGCACATCTATGTGCCAGTGAGTTAATTTTTAATAATGAACATGTTTAACAATTGCTTCAAAACTTAACCAGCAGCTACTGAGACTGTGAGAGTTAAAGCCAGCACAACAGTGAACAGAGCTCACTCTGATAGCAGTCCTTAGTCATTTAGTTTCATTCTTAGAAGAAGAGAGAAGAGAAGACAAAAAGCAGCATCTGCTGCTGCTGTTAGCAACATGGGGTACCGCTGAGCAATTCAGAAGGAGGGACAATGGAAGACAGGAAAGTGGAAGAACTGTCACTTTAAAACGAGAAAAGTATTGGATTATTAAAGGTGAAATCCAAAAATAAAAATAGAGGTGAAAATTGCAGTAAGATTTCAACATTTCTCTAAGGAAAGTCCTACTGAGTGAGGATGAAATCAATTCGTGAACTGTCCGTTCGGCTTTACTAAGCAATCAGTGACACAGCCATCACTCAAAAACTAATAGGTTATTGGATTTTTGAAACAACTGATTCCAGGTGAAACCTGAAGCTGACATCCAAAAAAAATCTTGCTCTGATTAATGTTCGCAGTGACCTTGAAATTGGCAAGTGCACTTGACAGTTTTAGCCGTTCACTGGCGTCAAGTTCCATCCACAGTTGGTGCTATCCCTGCTCTGCTTTCCACTTTTTCCCTTCACCTGTCATGGCTACCTCCCTGGTGTTCCTCCACATCCCTTCGCTGATGCACTTGAAAATGTTTTTGTGGATGTTTTGTTTCATTCTGTTTCATTTTGCCTTTTTTAATTTTTTTTATCTTTTGCTTATTTTTTTAAATATTCATTTTTGTTGTTTATGATTTTAATTGGTTTTTTTGTTATTTTTAAGAGAGAGACAGAAAAAAGAACATAAAGTTGAGTGACTAGGGATCTAGAAGGCATTGATGGAGGGGAAGGAACATGGTCAAAATATGCTGTATGAAGTCTTTAATTAATAAAATAAACTTAAAATGTTTTTCTAAAAGAAAGCCACAGCCAATGGAATTTTTTTAATTGGAAATAGATTCTTCTCTCATACAATACATCCCCACCACAGTGTCCCCTCCCTCTGCTCCTCCCAGCTCTCCTCTACCTCCCTTCTTCCTCAGATCCACTCCCCCTCCATTTTGATTCAGGAAAGAGCTCAGAGCAGAAGAAATACAGAATGCAGAGTAGAAGATAATTATAAAGGACTTGTGTGATAATGTGGCCAGTTTTACAAAGGAGACTGCGCCCTCTCTACTTTACTGTGGATGCCTTAGTGGAGCCTTACAATATTACTCATCTTTCTGTCACAAAAACATCATAGAGACTCATGTTTAAATGTAAAAAGGTATATTTTCTTTCCTATAGCTTTTGAATTTTTTTAGCCATGGCCAGTTGGTTCTACTGAGTTAGGCTTATGGCAGCAGAGTTTAAAATTTTATCCTGAAGTGCATAGTTATTTTTCTTCTGAGGCTTTCTTCCACGGAATAATTTTGAAATTAAAATGAATAAAATCCATTTTCATTATTTTCTCATTATCAAAGCTCTGAGAAAAATTGATTCCACAGGTATGGCTGATAACACTGAATTTCTCTTTGAAGTGGTTGAACTTAGGGAAAAAAATCATCAAAAACTGTCCTTTGCTTTTTTAAAGTGATTATCTTTATCTTCAAATAACTTCAGATTTGTATGAAAATTACTGAAAGAATAGAGACTTTAAACATGTTCTTCACTCATTTTGGCCCATTTTAATTCTGTAGTTGCAGAATCTGTCCTATAGGTTATTAGGTCATGTGTTTGTCTGTTGAAACCCTCAGCTGCTCTAAGGTCTGCACCAGGTATCTGGCTGCACACATGAGCCTCACTCCTGACCTTGTTCACAGCTTTCCATGTTTCTTCTTCACAAGCATATCCCACCTTAGCAGCATTAATCAGAAGCTTGTGTTATTTCCTGGAACTCTTCCTGTCTGGAGTTAAACAGCCCTCATGAGTTCCCAGGGTGTCCTGAGCATTGCTCCAAAATCACACATATTGCATCCTGTTACACTCATTAATTTTCTTATCTGTCTCCAAAACTGTTTTTAATTAGGCCATGCAGAAATAAGAGAGTTCTCAAAAAATTATTAGCTTATTTCATTTCCTCATCTCATGATACCCCTGGAGCCAATATCCAAGTATATTAATAAAAACCACAGTAAACTAAATAATAAATATTAAACGTCACAACAGAGCCAAGGGATGAAAATATATAAAATATTTATATCTCTATCTTTATACTTGGCAGCGAAACCAGTGGCTGTTGACAAGAAAGCTACAAGTCTTACCAACAGAAGCACAGAATCAGCTAGGAAATTTTCCATTCAAAATTAATTGGGTCATTACATGTTTCATAACTCTCTCATTCTGGAAATGGTGGTTGGAGAGGGACTCTCATTACATGCTCCAGGTTGGTCTGGAACTTGCTACATAGCCCAAGTAGAGCCTTGAGGTAATGGCTCTTCTACCTCTGCTTCTCAAGTACTAACATCAATGGTGACACACTGTGCCTGGCTCTCCTAACTACTACAGCATGCTGGTGAATACGACATCAACAAGATTTAAGTCCAGATGGCTAGAGATGTAACTTATGGACAGTACAATGAATGATGTCTCACTGCTCAGCGGGTGAAGAACATTGATGCTAACCGTTGCAAGATCTTCTCAAAGAGCTCTGAGTATTCATTTAAAAAGAACTACTGAGGAGCCATTTTAGTGACTAAAGATCTTTTAAAAATCACCCAAAATATTGTACATTTGGCCACCAGAGGAATTTCAAACCCTGAAAGAAATATGACTATTTTAAATAATATTTTTAAATTAAAATATAATTACATCATTTCCCCCCTTCCTTTTCCCTCCCACCAACACTTCCCATATAAAGCCTTCCTTGCTCTTTCTCTTATTCATGGTCTCTTTTTCTTTAATTGTTCTACACTTTCTCTCTGCCCTAAATACAGAACTCTAAACTACTTAGTCTTCATAATGTTACATATATGTGTATGTTCTCAGGCCTCGTCATTCAGTATTGGATAACCAGCTGAGGGGCTCTTCCCCAGGGAACACTATTTTTCCCACTCTCAGAATTATTTAGTTGCCTATAGTCCTCTGTCTAGAGTTTTGCCACAGAGACCATTTCAGAAAACCACAACCAATCGAAACCCAGAGAACAAGTGACCACGTGGTGCTCAGTCCTAAGACAAGGCAACACAACCACTGTGCCTAAGGCTCAGGCAACACTGTGCAAGAGGAGACTGGAACATTGCAAGAGCCACAGGAGCAGGAGGTCTGCTGTGAGACTGTGTCTCCAAGAAATGTCAGGATGGTTTCATCCCTGAAGTTTCAACAACATGGCTTCCTAGATACAACCTGAGCAAGAGAAACTCTTGATCTACCAACATGAAGGAGGGAATCTCACATCTTCAACCCTGTTATTTTTTAACTTTAAAAAGTTTTGTAATGTTCATTTCAATCATTTTTGTTTTATCAGAAAATGTCCCTCATCTATTAGAAATATTGCTTGGAATAATCAGATTAGTGTTGCAAAGAAAATAAGAGATAAAAGTCCAGAGACCATGATGAAAGCAAACATTTTAAATAACAACAAAATATTTAAAATTTAAGAATGGCTGATCCTTCCTTGCATTTAGAGATAAGTGGATATCTATCTATCTATCTATTTATCTATCTATCTATCTGTTTGTCTGTCTGTCTTCTGTCTATCTGTCTATCTATCTATCTACCTATCTATCTATCTATTTATTTATTTGGCAAAATTTTAGAAATGGCCATATTTTCCCCAACAACGTGAGGCAGGTAATTATTAGTCAATTCATGGATTTTTCTTTAAGGTTTGGTGTGTCTTGTGAATCAACATAAAATTGAATAAAATGATTAAATGTTTCTGGGACTCAAGGCCTCAGAGTAAGTAAGTAAGTATAATGTCATGAGGTCACAAGGAATGAATACGGATTTCCTCAGTGTGGCTTCCTCCCCTTATCAGTAAATCACTTAGGATCTCTCACTGTGCAAACCTTGTTTAAGACAGTTCCCTTGTCACACAAAGACTGGAATTTCTTCACAGTGTGTACAGACCCCCAAATAAGTCAGTTACTCAATTTGTACAGATGATTTGAGGAAGAATTGTATGGCAGACGGGGATTTTTTTTTTCTGCTACAATTGTAACTACTAAATAATAATTTAAGGAGAAATAATAGCATAAAGCAAGTAATAGCCAGACTGAGATATGGCTAAGTCGATAAAACTGCTTGCCGTGTAAGGCTGACAACCAAGTTTGGATCCCTGAAACTGAAGCAAAATCCAAACATGCTGGTAAACTTCTGCAATCCAGAATTCTGATGGCATGATGAGAGGTAGAAAGAGGAGAATCCTCAGGAGCTCCAGGGACAGCAAACTTGGATGACACAGTTCAGCAACCAACAGCTGAGGAAATCCGTATCCATTCCTTATGACCTCATGACATTATACTTACTTACTTACTCTGAGGCCTTGAGTCCCAGAAATATTTAATCATTTTATTCAATTTTACGTTGATTCACAAGATACACCAAATCTTAAAGAAAAATCCATGAATTGATTAACAATTCTGAAGAGTGTTCCAGTGTTTGTCATTTGAAGAAATAGGTAGACAAAGATTACCTAGTGTTTCTAGTACTACACACACACACACACACACACACACACACACACACACACACACACTGGATAATCCTATCTGGAGACAAACCTTAGTCATGGTGGGTGAGACATTGATGCAGTATTAGTTTCAAAGAATCTAAAAAAATTAAAAGTCTAACCCACCCATGGATTAGGACAAATCTAAACACATTTGAAAGGAAGACAGGCAGCCATCCGTCATGATGCTTACCTATAATTTCATTCCTCAAGGATATTGAGGTAGGACTGTAAGTTCAGTGCTAGTCTGGACTCCATAATATTGCAGTGTCTCAAAAAAGCAAGCTAACTTCAAAAATAAAACATAGGGAAAGACTACTGTTTCCAGTGACTAGGGTCCAGTAAGAGCCTGACATGTCTGTTCTGTGTTGTTATGTGATACAAGGAAGAATGCATTTCCTTGAATTATAAGAAATTTTATCCCATTTTTGAATATTCCATCTCATCACCTCCTAATATCAACACCATGAATTTTAGAATTTCAATATTCAGACCATAGCAGACCATGTTCAACATAATGCACTATGAGAATATGAACCCACCTCAAAACCCACTACATTGGGTGAAATTTAAAGTGAGGACAGAGGAAAGAAAAGACAGGGTGAGGGGGAGGGGGAGAAGGAAAAAGGTGGAGGGTTGCAAGGGAAGGGAAAGATAAGAAATGAACAGCCATACAAGGTTTTTCAACCTGACCACCAAGACAGAGCCTCACTAGGGATGGGCTTATAGCCAGCATTGCACTGTGTTTCTGTGGGTGAGACGATGTGATACTGAATGAGGAAGTAGCGCCGCCGTTGTTAGCGCAGGCTCAGTTCCTCTCTGTCACCAGCCAAAGTTATGCTTCTTTATTCCTTAGGTCACATCCACATGCAAACTGAGAGTGACAGAGCTCTTCCTAAGAGAAGGATAAACTGAAATTAAATAAAAGATTGGGAAGCATTGTCTTTATATATAAATAAATGACCTTGCAATTAAAATATTTGAGCCGCATGGTTCCAGCTTGCTGATCATTTTCCTATTCGTGGTATTACAAATAGATTCGTGGGTTTTTAAAGCGATATATTACCTAGTATCCCTATATGTAAAGTGGCCAGTAGTTTAGTAATTACAATATGAAACATCTGAAATTTCAAACATGATCAAACTGTGAAGACATTATTAGTAGAGAGTCAAGGTTAACTGTCAAGATCTCTGAGGCAGTCCAAATCCAAAACTACAGTGCTTAGTCTCTCACTTTTGAATTTCTTTTTGCATTCATTTACTGATTTATTGTACGTGTATAGGGAGCAGTAGGAACGGGTGCACACATGTCATGGAGCATGTGTGGAGTTCAGAAGACACTTTCAGGGAGTCAATACTCTGTATCTACCATGGGAATCAGGCAGTCACACTTGGCAGCCAGTCCCCTTACGCAGTGAACCATATTGGCAACGCTCTTCTACTTTTAAAGTAGCACATTGGCTTATAACTTAATAATGAAAAAATCAAGAACAAAAATCAAACTTTACTATGTATCAATGGCTGAATAAGACAGAGTGTGATCTTTTTCTCTACTCAAGGACCTTCATCTGTAATCCTAGTATACATTCCATTTACAAATGATCAGCATCTGTAGTTGGTAGCTGTTCCAGCTTTGACCTGGAAGTACTACCCCAGTGAGGCTCCTGGTAACTGTCACGCCTACCTATGACCTGCCTGAGGCAGGGCTGAGATGGTAGTCCTTAAGACCCGAGATCCAGATGTGTTGGCTCTCTTGGTTCCTGGTGATCCTGTATGCTGGATGGTAGACCTAGCAGAGTTCTCCAGAGAACACCGCTGGACTGCACTTCACCTCTCCTGGATCCTGTAACCTATCCCTTTATTTGTTGTAAGTTACCCCAAAATAAACCTCCCTTTTAACTACGTGGAGTTGCCTTAACAAATCCCCCATTAAGCATCTTTTTTATATTTTAACACCGTTCTTTTAAGTGTTCTTGGAAGACAGCTCTACTAGGTTTTTTTTTCTCCAGTTCTCATCTAAATTCTGTCTCTGAACAGTTACTCCAAGTTCATCCAGTACATGCAGTTGTCTGTACTTATTCATTCTACAAATTAATCAAAATCTATAGAACTGAGAAGTTTAGTATACCATGTCTCTACTAATCTGAAAAGAAACAAAGACCTTTCAATTTTATATCTCTTTAATAGTTAATAAAAATAAAATATATAAAATTCAGTATATCTTATGATTACTAAAGCTTATATTTCAAAAATACACTAAAAAATAAAATTTACTAGTGACCAAAACCTGTGTGTATCTGTGTGTGTGAGAGTGAATGGGGGTATGATCTAGTCATCAATAGTAAAATTCTAAAGTAAAAGCTAACAATTGGCTTATTTTCAATGATAATTGTTCAAAGGAAAGGATCCTCTTATTTCAGAATACATATACATATACAGACACATATTATCAAGTATTCTGAAGTAAAACTACATGAAAACCAATGAATATACTTGAATATATAAAGCCATTTGCACACTTTACATGAAGCATGATAGGAAATGCTTGATTTGGCTTTTGTCTTCATGCAAACATGTTCTTACATCTCATCACTTCAACAACACTTCTGTGGGTTTTTACGATGCTAAGAAAAAATGCCTCCAGCACTAAATATTCAAAATTTTCCTCAACAATTTACCTATATTTTGCCATTCCAGGATTGACAGCTGGGAGAATCATAGTGATTGGCAGGAGACAATGGTGCCCTCCAGGAGAACTGTTCATGTGCTGACTCTAAAAGTCATGCCTGTATCTCTCTCCTACTTCTTTTTCCAAAGTCTTTTATTAGTAAAGGACTGCTCTACCTGAGCCATTAACACATGACAGATTTGCATTCCCAGAAAACAGAAAATGATGTATTCACTCAATGCAGACCATAACAGCAGCACTTCCAAAACTGAACCACACACAAATGGGTTAAAAAGCCAGGTCAAATTCTCCAGGTGGAAAAATGTGAAATTTTTTCTTCTGAAGAGGTGCAAAATATTCTAAATCTATCTGGCACATAGTTACTTCCCCTTCGTTTCAATTCCTCTTGATACTAGATGCCTCTGGAACATGATTGTTGGTCAAAAAAAAAAAAAAAGGAAAAGTCATCTTTTACTTACAATTCTTCCAAAATTGTGTACTTGATCCATGCTCGGCTTTCCAATGCCACTTGGGAAGACTTTGAAGAGCTCGGCTAGACCATGGCCGCCTGCTTTTCTTTTTTCTTTCTGCAATCAACCCCTAATACTGCAGACTGTTCAAATCCAAATCTAACATGACAAAATCCATCATCTAAAATATTCTAAGAGGATGAAAAATCACAAAATAATTTCTGTATTTGCACTGAACAGAAGTTTTAGGAATTAATCATGGCCTTCCATTCTCCTTTTGCTCTAACAAAGAAGAGTTGTATTACTTAGATATTTAATTCATTCTAGAGGCTATGTATTAAGTTAGATGGGTCATCATGTATATCTATTTCTAACTGTAGCCTTACAAGATATGGAAAGTTAAGATAGTGTACTAAAAGAATTTGCAAAAGTGTGTTGTGTCATATCCCATTTAAATATTGTTTAAAATTCTTTTTTCTTTTACATATAATTGCTAACAATTAACATTTGACCTTGAGAAATGCTTTTCAAACAGGAAGATACTTTTAAATCTGGAGAATGAATAACATTAAATGCATACTATTGAATGAAAGGAAGGAATAAGACTAAAAGAGTTTTTTCTCTGAACCAGCTACATGTGTTTGACATGCTGAATTCTGTAAGCAACCTTCTTCCTAGAGTCCATGTTCACTCTTATAGAAATAAATGTTCTTGACTCTGGAAACATAAGCAATGGGTTGGATCCTGAGTTAGGATTGATGCTTCATCAGTAGTGATGAGATTTTCCCAGATAACAGCAGATATTCAGTGACAGACATGATACAATGAAGCCCTTCTTAATCACAGGCACATTGAGAGGACCAGGATAGACATTCCAGAACACGTTTAAAATGCAACTGTTTAAGTTTAGAGTGCTTTGGAGACACACAAAATTTAAAATGTATAGTTTACATTTTTCCATCCTAGTTTACAATTTTCTTTAAGCCTGTTTGATTAAGTCTGATACTTCCCAGAGCGTTATGCAATAGAACTATAGAGAATGAAAGTACCGGTCAGTGACCAAATGCATGGTGCAGTCCATACAAACCCCTGGCCTGACCATGAATGCAGGAAATAGCAACTGAAGGTTTTTCTCATGCAGCTGTATTTGTGCCAAAGCCTAGAAGTGACAGTTTACCATGAAGAAGGGAAAATTGATGTAAGGAAAGAGCAACTGCCAGAAATTACAAGAGCAGATACAACTAGAACCAAATCTCCTTTTTCCAGTGAACTGGAGGTAAGTTACACTTAATGGAAGAAATGAAGCGTAAATGCACATGCTCCTAAACACATGACAGCCTGATATTTCTGCTCAGCATCAGAATAATTTAAATATGTATAAGTTCCTCCATTTTGCACAGTAAATATGCTAATAGTGTTGGTCTTAAGGATATTATGTAATGAAATATTCTAATTACTGAACTTAGCTGCTTTGAAACCATTTTTTTTAGAAAAGATATTATTGGCTGCTCATAAATTTATTGAATGTAATTCTAATGTTTCTGCATCCTGCAAATAGAAATTTGAAAATATAAACAAAGTGACTAATAGATGAGATTACTGAACCAATTTACACAAACCCACATTTACAAAACAGATTTACCTAGAAAAATTTAATATATTTCCCACAAATGACTCAGTGGGGGGGGGTTATTTATTAAGACTCCAAGATCTGTGAAATATTAATAAACTTCCAAGAATTTTCATATCAGCTTTTCTAAAGCATTAATATTTTGAAAGAGAAATGTTACTGTAAATAGCAAGATTCCTTTGTTATAGCACAATAGCACGGTGCGTGCTGAAAGTTGCCCAGAATACTCAGAGAACAACACCCTCATATGTTCCTGCCCTGCATGTGATCTTACATGCTACTATTTGACCAACTTCTCAGAAGATCTCACTGACTCTTCCTCAATAAAATAACCACTTTTAAACTTGACCCCAATTCCTCTCCTTGGTATCCATCCCTTACACCTTGTTTCTGGTGATCTATGGCTGCCTAGTCAATGTTCCCATATTCGTGTAGTTTTAAACAATTCTCTGCAGTTTTTGAGGAAGCTGTTTAGCTGGGCAGTCTTGGGTTGGATTCTTTATGGTATTGCAGTCATAAGGAAAAAGAAGTTGCAGCAGTGGGAATGGGATCAGAGCTTCTACAGGCTGCGGTTGCTCGAATCTTAAATCAGTCTTAAATAAAATACCCAGAGCCAGATATTGTGGTAAGTGCTGAAAGATCAGAGAGACAAAGGAACAAGTCGCTGCCACGTCTCACCTCACCAACTCCACGAATCCTCTGACTGAAATCCTCTGATTCCTCACCCAAAAGGCTCCAGCCCAAAAAAGCCTCTAGTTCCTGTCTCTTCACACCTTATGTACCTTTCTCTGCCCAGCCATCATTTCCTGGAATTAAAGGTGTGTGTGCTTCCCAAGCAAAGGCAGGAGATCTCAAGTGCTGGGATTAAAGGTGTGCCACCACTGCCTGGCTCGTTTCTCTCCTAAACTGGGTCAATCTCATGTACTCCAGGGTGGCTTTGAACTCATAGAGATCCACACACATCTCTGCCTCCCTAGTGCTAGGATTAAAGGTATGCGCCACCACTGCCTAGCCTCTATGTTTAATCTAGTAGCTTGTTCTGTTCTTTGATCTTCAGGCAAATTTTATTAGGGTACACAAATGTCACCACAGGCTGCCCTTCTATATGTGCTAATAATGTGTTCTGCACAGCAATGGGAGCCTCAAATAGAGTTTCTGCCATGACTGCTATGGGTTCCTGTGTGATTTTTTTTCCCCAGAGAACCAAGTAGAATCTGCATGGCCTTTAGAGCATATCCTGAAATGAAACATTGTGTTCAGTCAATCAGTCTACACCACTGACCCAAAATAAAGGGAAGGGCTTTAGAACTCACCTTTTGGCAGAGAGAATGTCAATGCTGTATTACATCTGGGAGTCATTGATGGCACCAGCTTAAAAAAAAAAAGAAAGAAAGAAAACACAATAAGCTGTAAACTCTGATTCTGCCTTAATTTCTCAGCTTGAAGAATAGCTTCCTTCCCTTTCTAGCATATGTCTCTCTTTATTTCTCTTTGACTTTCCAAATATACCCTTTGATATTTTAGATTATTATTCATAAAATAACCACGCCACAGAGAGGACAGAGGACAAAATCCCTGTCCACTGATATTGTATTTGGCCACAAAACTTTCTTGAAAGAACTGTCTCAAGAGATAAGATGGAGAGCAACTCAATATTGCAGGCGCATCAGCACACACCTATGTATTCACAAATTTCCTCTCACACCAAGAAATGAGGAAGAATAGACTACATGTGATTGTGTGGCCTCCCCTGAATCTTAACCTTCTTTGCTTTTAGCTTGTCCCAGCAATTCAAGGTACTTCAACCTTAACCTAAGAACAAAATATACGACTAATCTACACTTATCACTGAATTGAAGTCAGTTTCAAGGGATAACATACTGAATTACATTTGCCCAATCAAGCCAAGCCAGGATCAATCAATCAAACCACAGTGTGTCGGTGCTTACTCTTGGAAAGAGCTGAGTTTGGGAAAACATGCTGTGTGACATTATTTTAGTAGTAGCTAGCAAGTGCTCTTCTCTTTGCTTTGGCTAGGCTATCCTCTTCATTACGTCTTCTGGTTTCCCATCTACAATCACACCATTGCACACAGTGCTGCTGAACCTTAGAGAGCTGTTTCCCACACTAGTCTGCTTTTCATCTTGAAGGGATACATATTTTTTTTCCTAACAACTCAGGATAGATTATTAAGTGATGGAAGTCCAAACAGGGGGGAACCCTGAAAAAAACTTTCTAGACCAACTAACAGCTTGATGATGTCAAATATTCAAAAGAGCACAAGTGAAATAAGCAGTGACATTGACCCCCTCACCACAGATGCACCACGTGAACTCAGTCTCCAAGCAATAATGAGCAACTGCTGTGTTTTATAAAACTTTCTCCTCAGTAATAACTAATGGATACATGAGTGCTAATATAATCTATTCAAATATATGGAAACACTCGTGCCTTATTCATTTCTATGCAGTATGTTTGAATTTATCAATAATGAAAAAAATATTTAAGTATATAATATTTACATACATTGCAATATAACTGTATAATAAGGAACACCCTCTGCACTTCACTGTTCTTTAAAAGCACTGAGTAATGCTGTTTGCCCTTTCTTTGAATATTGATTTCATTGTTTACATAGTGAGTCATTTTAGAACCTACCATGAATTTCTGACATATACAAGAGGAATCTGAGGTGCAGAAAACATCTTCAGTCAGGCTTTCACGGTTCTGTGTCTTTTCATTCATTCCTCATTCTAATTACGGATTGTTCAGTGCTTATAGCCTTTGAAGCCTCAGCACATGTCATGTGGTTTGTTTAAACTAACATCTGTTTTTCTTGCCCTATCTAATGCCTGCCTACCTTAAATAAGTAGGTCAAGGATTACCTTCTCCAGAAAGCCCTCTTCTGACACAAACGTGAATACATATCTTATTTTTTTTCAGATATACCCTATACCCGGTCACCAATTGTATATTATTCCAAGTTTATTAGGAAGTAGCATTTATCAGTCATTAATTGAGGTAAAATACATCCTATGGGTAAGTCCTTCAATTTGGGGAGTAATCCTGTATGTTTAGAAAAGTCTTACATGAACATAGCAGTATAAACCTGCAAGATTGGATGCAAAGGTGTGGTGGAACTGTACTCATCAGCGTCCAACTTACCTACCTTACCATTTGTGGACACTAAGGTCCTACCAGTCACCCTGGAAGAAGATAGTTCTTGCAATTGACAGCTGATTTTGCAATTCCCCCAGATACAAACTGATTTTTCTGCACATACAAATAGTTGACAGTATCACTAGGCTAGTGAACAAATGATTGAAGAAATGACTCCAAGAAATAAGCAGGCGTCCATAAGTAGATGTCAATGCCTACAAGGGACTCATAGCTGCTCTATAGCCCTTTAAGTCAGAAGTCTTGAAAACAGTCATAACAGTTGGGGGAAAAACTCCTTTTGATTTTTCTAGAAAGCCCTGATTTAGCCATTCTGACCCAGAAAACCTATTAATAGAATCCCCTTTCTCTCTCCAAAGTGCCCCAGTTTAGACATGAAACTGTACTGTCAGTATGGTTATACTTTGATGGAAGTGGATTTCTTCATAACGCTGGCTGTAGTTTTAAATTTAGTAGCAGCCAGACCTTCAAGTAATAATAGACAAAAATATCGTTTTTATTACCACCTTTTCTTTATTTTTATACAACTCAATTTAAATACAACCATACATACAGATTTGAAGAACAAAGTGAATTGAATTTTGATGAATGATATTAACATGTGTATATATTTCTCTAGTTAGAAAGAGAAGAATCTCATTGCCCTCTCAAGTTTTTCAAATGGTTTTCCAGTCTATTCCCTACTTCCTCCAAGGCAGAAATGGCTCTGATTTCTTTTAATTGTGTGTGTGTGTGTGAGTGTGTGTGTGTGGGGGGGGGTATGGTTTCATAAAAATTGAAATGTACGGTAAATTCTAGAGAGTGTCTTTTTCTCAAAGTAATATTTTTATATTCACACATGTTGCCATGTACATAAGTAGCTCATGGCTTTTCATTGCTGAGTGTATCATTTATGCTCAGAGGGTAATTCATTAATCCATTTCCCTGAGGATACTTGTATGAGATGCATCCAGTTTGGGCTACAGTAGAATAAAAGTGATATGAGTATTTTACTACATGTATTTTTGTTGCCTAATGAATTAGGTTGCTGTTCATAATATTAACATTTAAATAAACTTGTTAAAAAACACTACTCAGCTCATGTGTACACCTATCATCTTTTGGAGAGTTGGAACTGTAAACTCCACTTTTCTGCATTCTAATTAGTAGTTGGGCCTTACAGTCTTTTAATTTTAGACCTTCTACAGCAGATGGCAAGGGAGACAATGATCTTTTGAATATCTGTCACAACTAAAACTATTTTCTAAAAATATAATCTATTATATGATTAAGACAGTTTGATTAACCCAAGTGACAATACCACACTTTGATTCAAGTTTTATAATTTCTTTTAACACTTTAGAATACATTTTGTTACAATATATATGAACATCTGAAGAATAAAAGGATGAATTATCAAAACACACATATACTCATTTCCTTTATGTCAGGAAACGCCTCGTCTGATTTTACAAATCATTGCAATTTTTAACCCTTATTAGTTCACAATCATTTAAAGAGAGACTTCAGAATTCCTTTCATGGACCAGTTGGAATATAAGTAAGGCAAAATTTAAAAGTAAAGTTTAAAAAAATCTAATTCATGATCCTAAGACTCTAAGTATTTTGCTACTAGGTGCTTTAGTTCAGTGAGCTCCATTTTAAGTAGCATATTTCATAACACTTGTTAAGGAAAACTACATAATAAAAATTCTAAGTCAAAGACACACAATGTTAATTTTGATAAATAGCAATGAGATCACAGAAGATCATCAAAACCCTATTTAAAATAAGTTATAAAAGGAAAAGTTTGTTTAGTTGCAACCTTAGCAGTCTCTCATTTTTATTTTTAATATCTGATGTCGCTTTAGGGAACTTGCTTAGTAAAGAATATGAAAATAAAAGCTTCCATGCTGTGGTAGACTAAAAGGGAATTATCTGAATTCAGAGTAGAATTCAGTATTTGTATTAACCATCGTGGTAGCCAAGGAAGCAAAGACACAAAGGTGATCTACCTGTAATCAGTTCAATGCCTTAGTGTGCTCAATAGAGCAAACCAAATTATTCAGTATTACAGCTGTGGCTGATTATTATCTGTAGTTGAGTCTCCGTAATATAACTTTGGGGAAAGATATTCAAAGCCCACCATCAACCATCAATCACCTTATTAGCTGAAATTCATTATCTTGTCAGTCTAGGAGTCTCAGATAAAATGCCTTTGATGAATGTTAATGAATCATAACCTCTGTGCTAAGAAAGCAATTAGAAACACAATTTTATGGCAAATAGAAGATAAAGTTAACATTTACTCATTAAATCTACTTTCCAATGTCTTTGTCTTATAAATTTACATTTAAATGACTAATAAAACATTTACTTGGTCTTATCATTTAAAATTGGTATTATTTTACAAGGCCCTTACTGGAACAAATACAAATATATGTAAATATAAGTATATGCAAAAATAATTGCTATTTTAATTTGATTGACATGAAAGTGTCAATGAAGTAATTTGTAGATAGCCACACATTAGGAGTTCCACATTATCTCAACTCCACAAAGGCCAGATCCAGTAAGAAACTACAACTCCACTCAAGCTTGAGAAAAATAAAAATGAAAATTCTTATGATGGTGTTAAACTATTTTGATAACATAAAAGACATATAATTAATTAGGCAATGTCTGTGGGTACATCCAATAAAATGGCAACTAAACTGAGACTATGCTATAGCTGTTGAATTCAGCCAGTTATGGGGAAACATAATATTCTGTGTGATTATCATTCATTCTCCATCCATAATCTGAGTTTAGCTGAAACACATGCCCTGACTGGAAAGGACTGTAGCATGGCTTTCCTTGATTTCTGTACATAGTACACCTTATGCCACAATTCTGTGACCTCAGTTTTTCTATTAAGCTACTGCTGTAATTGTTTGTATTCTTTAAGGTAAAATCACAATACCCTGAATCATTTGCTTATTAATCGGGAGGCTAATCTCACACTAACTGTACTAGTGTCTTATCAGGAGTAGTGGTATACCAGTAGACTTAATAGATGGATATAGTTCCAGAAAACAGCTACAAGTTGCACGTGGGCTTAGTCACCATTGTTTGGCAATGTTTTAGCGTAAGTTTCTTTAAATTTCAATGACAGAACCATGGGAATTGAGGAATGAATGTAATCTGAATTGACCTAAGAATCTGAGAGAAAATGGAATATATCCTACCTTCCTGAGTATCTGTTTATCTTAAAGGTTTTAACAGCTTTATGCTTAGTTTTGTGAAAGATAGCTGTGTGCTGAAATTGGGTTTCAGATGTGTCTGTACATCACTGAGATGAGAATTCTGAGTAAGACACTTTAGTCTCCACCTGAATGCTCTCTCCATGCCCTTCCTCTAATTCATGGCTTATCATCAGCTTTGAGTTCTCTTTGCTTTTCTGGACTGAACATAAGGCATTGCATGTGATAAGCAAGTACGCCACTATTGAGCTATACCCCAAGTCCTCTGTACTGGTTTCCTTTTCACTTCACTGATGAAATATAAAGACCAAAACAACTTAGAGAATTGTAGCTTGAGTTTTCCTGCCTGGCCCACAGTCAGGACAAATCTCTCTCACCTTCCAGTCCCACAGCCGCTCAGACCCAACCAAGTAAACACAGAGACTTATATTGCTTACAAACTGTATGGCCGTCGCAGGCTTCTTGCTAACTGTCCTTATATCTTAAATTAATCCATTTCTATAAATCTATACCTTGCCACGTGGCTCATGGCTTACTGGCATCTTTACATGCTGCTTGCCCTGGCGGCGGCTGGCTGTGTCTCCTTCCACCTTCCTGTTCTTTTCTCCTCTCTGTTAGTCCCGCCTATACTTCCTGCCTAGCCACTGGCCAATCAGTGTTTTATTTATTGACCAATCAGAGTAATTTGACATATAGACCATCCTACAGCAGAGAATAAGTGGTTTGTTTGGGCTTATAACTCCCACGAGACGAGAGGAGTCCTTCACCATCGTGGCAGAGAAACATAGCAGCAGAAGGGCACAGTGGCTGAAGCAGCAAGCTGAGCGCTCACATCTTAAACCACACACAGGAAGCAGAGTTCCCACTGGGAATGGTGGGAGGTTCTCGAAGCAACACCAACCCCCGGTGATGTACATCCTCTTCCAGCAAGGCACAAGATGTCTTGTTGCATGGATATGTGAATTGTATGACAGGTATCTGTCTAGCTACTTCCATAAGTATTTTTTTTTCCTCGCTTCATTTTAAGTGATACTGGCTAACTGACTTGAACTCGCTACCTTTTCCTGCTGCCTGTGGATCCAGATGTAGAACTCTCAGCTTTGTCTCCAGCACCATGTCTGCCTGCACGCCACCATGCCTCCCACCATGATGACAATGGACAAAAGCTCTGAACTATAAGCCAGCCCTAATTAAATGTTTTCCTTTATAAGAATTGCCTTGGTCAAGGTATCTCTTCACGGCAATAAAACCCTAAGACACATGTACAATGAAATATGATTATATCCACTACAGATCCTCCAACTTTTCTTGTATTTCTTCTAACACATCCCCCCTCCTGAGTTCATTTCTTTGGGAGGGGGATATTCCACTAAGTCTAATTATGATGCTGCTCGTGTGTGTGCATGGGTATAGGGCCACCCACTAGGCACACCATCAAGGAAGAATGACTCTTCCTCCCTGGCAGGTAACCACAGCTGCTGTGAATTCATGAGTGCAAGAGCTGTGTCGTATCAAGAAAACAGCATGTCACAGGAAATGAGTTTTGTTCAATTAATTTAGGATTTTTTCCTTTCCTATAAATACCACCATATGACTTTGCTTTCATTATTACAGTATTTCATTAAAGGCAACAAAGCATAATTTGGTATACCAAATATCATCCTTAATTGCAGAGGATGCCTTATATGAACATTAATGCTGATTGAGTGATTCAGACCAATACTTCAAAATACTAAAGGAATAATAATTAATTTTAAAATATTCCTAAGAGTAATAATTATTAAGTAGACATTCACTAGTTTAAAACCTGGCAGAAGAAAACAACCTAAAAGATATTATCTTGGTGGAAGGAGCCTCATCTAACCACTGAGATGAACTGCTGAAAGTGACTGAATCCTGTTTATATGTATACATGTGGGAAGGATCTATGAAGGAGACCCCAGTCATAAGACCTGCAGTGGTCTCTGTCTGATAGTAAGCCATCGCTAAGAGAGAAAGGTATGGCACCTCAGCCATAAGTGCACGAAGACTGAACTCTGCCAAGAAATATCTGAGCTTAGATGACTACTCCATGTTCCAGAGAAGGATTCATCTCAGTCAGTTCCTCAGTCTCAGCTTTGTGAGACCATGACTAAGAGACAGCACACCTACACCCAGTCCTAATTCATGGGAACCAGGAGATACTGAATTTGTCTTGCGGGTCTTAAAGAATAAGACAGATAAGGCTGGCAGCCAACTCTGTTTCGTTTGTCCATCTTTGGGCTTAGTTCTGATACAGCGGAACTTTGGTGATGATACAGGAACAGGGAAAAAACATAAGCCAGCATTGACCTGGAATTTGAAGAGCTTAGCTGGGTTGGTAATTAATTCCCTTTCCTAAATTCACAAATTCAGAACAAACTTAGGGCAAATATTAGTAGCAATTAAGGCAGTTCTCCCTCCAAACTGGGCTCCAGCTTTGAATAACGTGAATGATCAGGAACTCTAAATCCTTTGAAGCAGGAGGGGAAATACTGTGCTTCAGTGAACACAGAGTCCAGTGAAGGGTGTAGCAAACCATGGCCTCTATCCAAGTCTAGCTCACCCTAAATTCTGTGAATAATTATCCAAATACAGCCTCAGTCTCTAATTTTGCTGTTTCTGACTATTTTAGCTCTACAATAGCTATTTATGAAACCAAAAGTATTAGCTAAAAAAAAAAAAAAAAAACTTAAAATATGCACTATCTAGCTGTGCTCTATACATGAAATGTTTGCTAACCATGACCTGAATCACACTTCTGGATTATCTTACTTTGACTCTTTGGGACCTATTTTATAACTCTATACATTATGCAGAAGCAATAGGCAGTAAATCCTTTCCCTTGAAACAGGAACTCGAATGTCAATCAGTTTTATGCCACACACTGTAAATGAAGGTGGCTAGCAGACTTATGTCAATTGCACTCTTTCAGTGATTAGACAGATAGCCTACAAACAGGCTTTTTTAAATGTCCTGTTGAGCTAATTTAGTATCTTCTCAGTTTTGTTCTTAATAGTTCAATAATAGAATTATCACGGATCAATCTTATATTTGTGTAAAGACCGTGACGTTAAATTTCTCTGGAGAAGGTCTTGAAATAGCTTTCTCAGATCAAGCAGTCACTATTTAAGTCACAGGCTACAGCAGTGTGGTTCTTACACACTGACGGAGAAACAAACTCTGCCGGACTACATTAGGCCATTTAGCTGTGTTGTTTGCCATTTACCCCACAGTTCCACATTGAATGACCAGATCTTAACAGGACAACCTGCAACAGCAGATCTACAGAATGTAGCCTTTCGAGACACAGGAAGCGTTATTCCTTCATACATGAACAATATTGCTGACTGAGATGCTGCCTCACATTGTTGCCCCAAAATCTTAGTTCCCCTTAGACAGAGTTCGAGTGATTTCCACCCAAAAGAAAATTTAGCATGTCTATGTTATACTTGTTGAGCTGTTCAGTCTAGTTTTGAAGGAAGCTTCTCTGTTTCAATTAGTTCAGTGAACGCTCAATTTTGCTCTTCAAATTATACTCACCCAATGATTGGACACATTTCCAAAGGACTCATATTTTTGCTCTGTATATTTAAAAATATTTTTTCTTTGCATCCCACAAATATCAAGTATCGTGTGCTGAAAGAAATGGCTTTCTGAAATAAAAGACAACTTTAATTTATATATATATATACACACACACATATGACCATTATGGAGAACTGATCTGTCCTTCTGAACACAAAGCAGTGGACTTTCTGTCTCATTTTCCTTTAAAGATGCACCAAAGCTGCAGAACTGCCCTGTCTGCGGTAAGCGCGACAGAGGAGAAGGGACAGCGAAGGCAGCAGCAGTCTTAATTAAATTGCAGTTGGGAGGTTTTGCATTTTAACACACTGCCAGTGCCCTTCGTAAGGAAAGCTGTAAAATGTCTCTAGTGGACTAGCTCATTCATTTTATGCCTTTGCTAGCATAAGGCTTGCTTGCAGTTGATATGTAATTAAATAATGATTGGTGGTTTTTAAAAAGGCTGTTTCAGATGTCATTACATCTTAATGGAATGCTGAGTGAAGAAGCATGGGAAATGGTAGAGATCAAGACTCATTTAATCATGTTTCTCTTTATTACCAGATTCAAAGGAATATTTTAAGTGAGGAAAAGTCCTCATTTTACCTTAACATAAAGATTTGGTCCCAAGTCAAACACCTTACTTCTTTACTAAGAGAAGAAAAATAATCTTTCTTCTGAAATAAGAACTAAAATCTGTTATCAATAATATATGAGAAATTAAACTTTAAAGCTGTATGTAAGGTTGAAGCAAATAGGTTTCAACTGTACAATTTATGGGTTTTTTATTTATTTATTTTTATTCTCTGATATATTCCATCCTGACCACATTTCTCCTCCCTCCTCTCGCCCAGTCTCCCCTCCCCAGACCCCTTCCCCCTCACCCCCCACCAGATCCACCTCCCATCTCCTTTGGAAAAGAGTAGGCCTTCCAGGGATATCCACCAAACATGGCATAACATCCTAAAATAAGACTAGGCATATGTCATCACATCAAGGCTGAACGAGGCAATCCAGTAAGAGGAAAAGGGTGCCTCAAGCTGGCAAAAGAGTCAAGAGACATCCCCTGAGAACACTAGGCTACTTAGCCATAACATACGTGCAGAGGACCTAGGTCAGCCCCTTACAGAATCCTTGATCTCTGTGAGCCCCTGTGAGTCCTGGTCAGTTGATTCTGTGGGCCCTGTTCTCATGGTGTCTCTGTGTCCTCTGGCCCTTCCTCCCTCTCTTCCATAGGACTCCCCAATCTCCACCTAATATTTGTCTGTGGGACTACAATTTATGTTTAGTGAAAGAGTTCTCTAAAAACTTGATCTAAATCTCATATCTAGGCCTAGATATTTATGTGTGATTTTATTTATTTTTTAAGGGATTACAGATTTTGGTTTTGCTATTTGTTATTTGTTGTCAGCGATACTTGAGATCAAACTCAAGGACTTCATGTGCACTAGCAAGTGTTTTTCTACTGAAGTGCAACTGCAAGCATCTCCCTCCCCTTCCCCCATCCTCCTCCCCTTTCTCTTCATTTTCTTTTCTTTACTTTTTAAGAGACATCTTCTCAGTAAGTTAAACCGATTGGCCTTTAACCCACTCTAAACTCAGACAAGACTTGAACTCAGGGCCACCCTGCTCATCCTCCCAAGAATCTGGACTAACATGGCTGCACCATAAGGCCTCACTTTAAGATGTGTGTTTCATGAGACTACTTGTAAGGAAAAGTTAATTGCAAATCTGTGAGATCATTATTGCACCATGAGATTCTGCACCTGGGCATGGGCAGAGTCATATTTGCCTGGTCTTTTCTCATGCCTAAAGCTTCAGCATTAGACAATACGTTTTAGCTGTATAGAAGTACTTACATGTTTGACATCTTTAATTGCTCAAATCCCCAATAATGGAAGTATACAAATGTCCCACAATATTTGCAGTTCATGTACTGAATTTTAATCACCTCTTTATGAAAAGATTTATGCTTGCTCCCAAGTATAGAAGTTAATGCCTCCCATGAATACACTCCATCCAGGAAGGCTGGAGCTCTAATAAATCTCTGAGACTATTTTAAATCAATGTAATTTATTAAAGTAAAACAAACTCTCCAGATATTATGAATATTGATAACCAAAACTTGTCCCATACAACCTATTGACAAAATATATGCTTTTTTAAAATATAAAGTATGTCATTGTGTTTCATAAATATTAAAAATATTTTTATGCCCATAATCATGTCCAGGTAAAGATTTCATAAACAGTATGCATATTTATTTTGGTTCTCAGTGAGTAACACTAAAAATATCATTTGAAAACCCTAAAACTACAAAGATAACTAGAGAGACGTCCACGAGTCTGACACCAATAAACATGGCAAAGCAGACAGGGAAGAGTCCATGAAGCCTCAACACTACACAAAGAACTACAGGGGACTAAGGAATGCTAGCATAGAAAAAATCATCTTCCCCAGGGAATAATATGTGAAAGCTGGTTATCTAATAGCAAATGGTTAGCCCTGAGAACACACATATGAGTACCATTACATAGACTGAGCAAGTTATCCTTAAGAATATATATGTATGCAATTAAATATACATATTATATATATGCATGTAGTTACAATTATGAAAAAAGGCTATGAATTTCGAAGAGAACATGGAGAGTTACATAGGAGCGTTTGGAAAGAAGAAAGAGAAGAGAGAAATGTCATAATTATGTTATCTCAAAAATGTAAACAAAGGAAAAAATTAAAAGGTACAAGGATTAGTGGTACATGATTTAGCAAGTCTACGAGAAATTAAATCAAAGCTGACAGCATATAAATATCAATAAAATAATCTTAATTTGCCCAGCCAAATTTGAAACTGGCTATGAAATTTGAAACATCAAGATTTTACAGATGTGGAGAGGGGAAAACTCGTCCTAAACTAGGGAATTTTTTTCTTTCAACAGTTATTTGGGGACTAGAACACTTTCTAAAGCGTTGCCCCTTTATTTTGGCAAACAATAAATAGCAAAGTGTTAAGCTAAGAATGAAAATAAGGAGTGGCCTTTCCCAGGTTGCCCGTGCTCCAGGGGATGGCCCTGACACACGCACATATGGGCAACACCAACTCTACTCATTGGGTTATACAGAAAAAAGACGGTGTAGATGAATTTCTAAATGGGCTTATTAAAAAAAAAAAAACACAGAGCCAGATATAGGGGAGAAAACGTGAGAGATCAGGGAAATAGGGAAAACCACAGCTAACCTTACCAGCACTGCAGCTTCCAAATGTGAGCGAATTCCTGTCTAGTCACACCTATATGCCTTGCTGTTCTGCCATTCGATTTGCTCTCTCTGTCCAGCTACATCACTTCCTCTTCCTGCCCAGCTCTGTCTCTTCCTGTCTGTCTATACAGACCTCCAGACCTCCATGGTTAACTAGTGTGGGAATTTAAGGCGTATTCCACCACACCTGGCTCTGGTTCCAGTGCGGCCTTGAACTCACAGAGATCCAGTTAGATCCCTACCTGCCAAGTGATAGGATTAAAGACGTGTGTTACCGTTGCCTGACTTCTGGATTTACTTACAATGGCTGGCCTTTTCCTCTAATCTCCAGGCAAGCTTTATTTATTAAAGCACAAATAAAATATCACCACATTTCAGCACAAATAAAATATCACCACAAGAAGGGGATACGAAGTTGTGATGAGGATGTAGGGATAAAATTCTGTAAAATTATTGTTTCTTTTGGGTAGTATCAAATCTCCTTAATTTTTCATGTTCCTTATAGCCTTATATTAATGTTTGCATACTAGGCCTGAACTCACTTCTTCAAGGCCTTATGGACTTGTTTCAATGGGGAGAGAACAGTTGTCATCTAGGTGGTCTATGCTCAGCCTGACTTCTGAAAGGATACAACAGCACATATATATATGTATATATCATATATATAGCATTATAAGCCACGGTTAGAATCAGCACAGACTGTGAGAGACCTCAAAAACAAAAGATGTAGGCATGTCTATGATACTCCTGAAATTCCTCAGGACCAGAGTGGACAAAGCTTTTCCTCTTTCTCTCTATTTCCCCATGGTGGGAAACTGTGGCCAATGAGTTCATGCTTGGTGTCAGACCTGGGTGACAGACACCTTTAGGGTAGTACTAGATCTGGTCATGGTGTCTGGTATGTGGTGTGTGGACACATCCTAAAGGCCACACCACTGCATAACAGGTTGGCAAAACAGCCCTTAGCAAGTGGTCCTTAGGGAAAGTCCCTGACCCAAACCATAATATTGATATTAGAGGCTCATTGGAGGCAAATGCTGTGAGGGATGTTACATGGCTGTTGTGATCCTCAGCAGTGGAAGTATCTGGGGCCCCCTGAAAATCCATTCACTGAAGATCATGGTGATACTCATACATGACAGATGCTGATGGTCCCCATACCTCTACTGCTATCTCTCCAACTCCATACTTCTCAATTATTCTGACATCGCCTTGAATATTATCATGATAAAAGTAAAAAGATGGTTATTGCACTCATGCTCTGAAAGGCTGTACACACTGCTGGGTTACCAGCTCCTTCTCCAGGGAAAGAATAACTGTAAGGTGAGATGTCTCTCTGGATATTACCCACTGCTGGTGGGATGATAGAGCCAGGACAAAACACACACTTCATTCTTCAGTTTTTCTCTTTTTAATTTTGTTGTTGATGGAGATTATTGTTTGGACTCCTGAGTTCATTCATAGCTATTGTTTTCATAGAGGGTGATGGAGCCTGGGGTCTCCTACTCTGCTGTCCTGCTAATGGTAATAAATAATGTTTCTATAGTAATTTAGGAAAGAGGCTCACCATCATAATTTCTCTCAGACTTGTTTTTGCTGTCTCAGGCTGAATGATTGTCTTCATGTCTCAAAGCCATCTGAATTTAAATGTAAAAGTGAATGACTCAGGGCCAAGAACAAGAGTTAGTCAAAAATTAAGTTTCCCCTAATTATCTACAGCTACTAGCAGAGATCTGTGTGTTTCCTGATTTTTCCAGCCCATTATTTCTCCTCTAGCAACTGTATCTTGCTTCATAACCTATGTTGACCCAAGTGATACACATCATTTTTTAATCTTAACTTTGAGCAAACACCACTCTCAGCAAGCATTTTTTAATAATGGACTTTTATTGAATAGTCAATATGTCACAGCAGGATGTTACAGACAAGACTAGGAAAACTTAAAATACAATACTCAATTATGTATCCTTTTGCTCACAATCTATTCACACTGAAAATAATCTCTCACTTAGAGACCTATACCTGATCTCCCTCTTATAAACTTATGACCTTCCTTGCTCCCCTTTCCTAACAGTTATCAGTGAGAATTTCATCTTAGCTTGTCAAGAAGAGCAACATATATGCACATAACCAGAGATATTTTCATTACAAATAACAATGGTAATTCTCTACCAGTTTAGATAAAAGGCAGGATTTAGATGATTTTTTGTCCAGGTAAGTGCTTCAATCTACAATGTGGAGGTTGCCCAAGAGGCAACCTCCAACCTTGAATATGTCAAAGTGATGGGTATCAAACATGTTGGTGGTAAAGAAAATCTTACACAAGTAATAGCTCTCAGTATACAATGAAGACGCTCCAGAAGTTGCTGTTTCTCTAAACCTGGATGTTTCTTAGGTGTCGGTATGTTTAGGTCTTCAAAAGTCTTTTCATCCTTACCAAATCTTGGGTGGTTCTGAAACAGACACAATTTGATTATTCTGAGTCCCACTTCTGTGTTATATTTACAGGTTCCATCTGAGAATAGTGACTTTATTTATGGGAACTATGATTTTTATCTGATAAGGTAATTCAGTTATCCTTCTAAAGCCTGAAAAGTTTGGATTTACAGATCAAAATAAATTCAATTGTTGCAAGAGGAAACATTATATTTTCATGAAGAATTTTATGATCCCAAATACAAGTTTAAATAAAGAATATTTAGTCTTAGAAGGTAAAGGATGTGGTATATTTAATCATGGAAGAGGAATTGGACAGACAAAAGCATGGGGGTGGTGGTGGAAATGGGCCATATAGCTGGATATTCTAGCACTCGGAAATTCAAATTCGCAGTGGAGCTTGGAAGCTACAACTGTTACTGTAAATACAGGATCCTCATGCCCACAGGGATCCTTCTGGTCACTGAGTTAATTGCTAACATCTACTCTTGATTGCTAGGCTACTTACTGATGTGATTATCATCACAGAATCATTAAGTCATGCCAAGTCCTCCTTGTTTCTACCATCACAAGAGAAATGTATAGGTATTATTATTATTAAAACCAACTAATTTGTAGACTCTTTAATATTTACACTAACATTTACTAACAGCCTGGATAGAGTCCATCTGTTTGCAACATCTTGTAAAACAGAAGAAAAATAATCAAAATTTTCCTGTTACATTTTGTAACTCAAAGCACCAAACGGCATCTAATATGACCCCTATCTTTTAAGCCAAAGCTATATGATAGAATATTTATTTCTTAGCTAGAACAAAAAAAGGATATGACACATGATGAGGACACCACAATTGTTTCTTGTGATAATAAACTAAATGTGGCCAAACAGTCCTAAATTCTGGCAGGAATACACAGCTTAAGGGCCTGCCTTCTCTACTCGATAGAAAACCAGGAAAAGCCCAAGAAAAGTGATGGGCACAGAGAAAGAGCCACAGATTCCTAAGTCTCAGATGATTGCTCTACCCAGGGAGCAACATACAAAATGGTGAAGACAAAGGGAAAATTATAATAAGTGAAATTCAAATATGATTGGGAAAATTGCACACTACTGGAGGAGTCCTCTAATTTTCACACAGTCTCTGTTTCTCTATGAATGAATTTTCCTACAGCAACAAGAGTGGAGTTGACATAAGTATGGGCACTTGGCAAATACTTCTGAGGTTGAGGGTTCTATAAACCCAACTACTGTGTTTTATTTCTCTCTCCTGAAATGCAGATTTGAATCCTAATCCCTGAAGATGATGTTGAGAGTTGGGGTCTTTGAGGGGTAATTAGGTCATGAAATCAGGGCCCACATAACACAGACTACAGACATCTTTTATCTTCTATCAAATGAATACACAAGAAGGAATCCATCAGCAAACAATTCCTGATAAAATTTTGATCCTGTGGGCACCTTCTTTCAAAATTACAGCCTTCATAACTATGAGAAATATTCCATTGTTTACAAAGCATCTAAGCTTTGAGACTTTATTCTAATAGCCTGGATTTAGACTCAAAATGTCTCTCTAATTGCAGCTGAATCCTATAAGAGAGTGATAACTGATTAGGTTCGGAGGTTAAAGAAATTAAATACGAATGAATGAAGTGGATTGGTTAAGTTTTTTTAGTAGTGAAGACAATATGGATGGAAAGTGCATCTACTGGAGCTACAGACATAGCTCAGCTGTGGAAACTGTTTGCTCTTCTTCCAGAGTTCAGTTCCCAGCACCTAGGCTGGAAGACTCACAACTGCCTGTAATTCTTGCTCCATGGGCTCTGATATCCTATTCCAGGGTCTTCAGGAACATGTGAAAACACACACACACACACACACACACACACACACACACTCACATACTCACACACCACATGCTAAATTTGGTTGATTATAGAGATAGGCTAATAGACAATGGATGAATCTCAATGAGAAAATAAAGAGCAAAAGTGTATTACATTGGCCCATGTAAACTTAAACTACAAGATGAAAAGATCAAATATATGTTTACTTGTTGAAAATACAATTATTTCATCTTCAATAAAAGTTTATTGCTTTTAACAGTGCCCTAGGTCAGGTATTTTATTTGCATATTTTTATTAAGTATTGTGTGAAAAATGAGTTTTCTTTTGGAATTTCCGTACATACTTGGTTTTGGTTGAGTCTCTTTCCTCTATCTGCTCCTCTCCCCTCTTCCTACCTCCTGTCTGTTTGTACCCATCTATGCCACGTCCATATCACATGTGATCTTTAGCCTCTCTGTCCTCTCCATTAAAGCCTCTTTTCCCACACAGATTTTACAAGCCTTTTCCTGTATCCTGGCATCCTTCTACATATTATTCAATATAAATAAACATATATAAAAGTAATAAGCTAGGATTCACATTCATACATAACTGTATATATCTCACTAAATAAAATATTTTCCACTTCCATCAATTTTCTTATAAATTTTATTTTTCTTTGAGGCTTGAATAAGACTCTGTTTAAATCTTGGTAGACATTTACATTACATCATCCTCTTCCATTATAAAAAAAAAAAGCAACAGTAAACATGGATGTACAAGCATCTCTGTGGTTGTAGTTTTTTGATTTTTTTTTTTTGTCCTGGAGTAAGGAGGGTTATAGTTGGGACAGAGAGTGGTTTTACTTTAAGTTTCTGAGAAGCTCCACACTGATTTCCATAATGGCTGCACCAATTTTTCTCCCATCCTATGGACCATCTGTTCACTTGGCTCATAGGTTTTTTTTTGGATGTGCAGAAGCTTTAATTTTGTATAATCTCATTTGTCAATTTTTGGAGCAATTTATTATGTTACTGAAGTTCTAAACAGAAAATTCTTGCCTATCCTGATATCCTAAAGTGTTTTTGTGCAGGCTCCTCTAGAAGTTTTGAATAGTAAATACAGCTATGGGTGATATTGTTCCACCCTATGATATATTATTGAATTATCAGAAAAACTTTTTTATGTGGTGATTGAAATGGGTTACAAGCCCAATTCTAACATTTCAGACTACACAATTGCCTAGAAAAGAAGTGAAGCGTTGTACTAGATAAGGAGAAAATATTTTGTAGACAGGAGGGGGACCAATTTATATACACTGTAATTAGGATGCATCAGAATTGAAAGCTTTGACTTTTGAAATACACGTTAAATAAGATGAGGCAAAATATAACTAAAAGATAATGTTTTCAGACCATGCATTTGATTGTGTCCCCAAATCATGTAAAGAATTCTTAGAAACTAATCATAGTAAGGCAGCCAGATAAGAGTTGGGCAAAAGATTTTACAAATCCTGACTACAGAAAAGATGGCAAGTAAAAGCATTAGAAGTTAGCCAACACCGTCAGTTCTTAGGCTAATGCTTAAGAACATAGCAAGACATCACTCCACACCTTAGGAACACGTGCTTAGAAAGGGACACATAGAAAGAAAGACTAAACTTCCATAAAGCAGCTGGGTGGGTGTGGTGGCACACATCTTTAATCCCAGCACTCAGGAGGCAAAGGCAAGCCTATCTCTGTGAGTTCAAGGCCAGCCTGGTCTCCAAAGTGGATTCCAGGACAGTCAGGGTAACAGAGAAACCCTGTCTCAAAAAAACAAAAAAACAAACAAACAAACAAAAATTCCATAAAGTTTATGGAACTTCACGCTTTGTGCTTTGTTTCCAACAGCTGGTCAGTTCTTTGTAATTAGATAACAGTCTTCAGTCTTCATTTAAAGAACAGAGAGTTCTCTATAAAGCATCTCCAATGATCTTTAAGAACAAAGCAGCAAAGACTGGTGGTATGGTACTGCCTGTAATCCCAGTACTAGTGCCTGTAATCCCAGTACTAGGGAGGCTGAGGCAGCAGGATGATGAGTTCAAGGCCAGCGTGGGCCACATAATGAGTTCTAAGCTGTATTAGTTATTTTTCTGTCACTATGATAAAACTCTACAACCAAAAACAACTTATGGAAGGAGTTTATTTTGGCTTATGGTTCCAGAGGGATGAATTCATCACGGTTGAGGAAGCATACTGGTAGCGGTCATCGGCAGGCATGGCAGCAGGACCAGGAAGCTGGAGTTCAGAATTCTAATGTAATCACAAAGCAAACTTGAAGTAAGGACAGGCTATACAGCATCCCAAAGAGTGCCACCAGTGATGCACTTCCTTCACCAAGGCTGAAAAACACAAACCTCTCCACGCAGCGCCTCTCACTGGGAACCAATATTGGTTTGAAAAAAAAAAAAAAAAAAGACTGAGTTTATGGGAGAATTTTTTTATTCAAATCACAAACCAACCTTCCCTGAAGACTTTAATTGCCATTCATTTCTTTGGGAAACAGAGGTCCTTTTAAACTGCTGTCCACAGTGGACATATTCAACTTGAAATAGGGAAGGACAGAGAGATGGGGGAAAAGAAGAGTGAGGAAAGAGGAAAAAGCAGAGACCTAATTTTAACCCAGGGGCCTGGAGAAAAGAGTTAATTGGGTCCACTGGGGTTTCAAAACTGCGATCCTGAAGGATCCAAACACAACAGGCAGATTTATACTTTTAAGCCTACCTTACTTCTGACAGTGGCGTGTTCTAGCCAGAAATGCCCCGTATCAGATTCCCTATATTTTCATTTAGCTCTTATACAACCGATCTCTGAGTTATGGATTATATGTTATATAATTTATATTATACAAAGACTGTACAATTATTAAGTCACATGCTTAAAAAAAACACAAACTAGAAATCTTTATTATATTGCCTATTGAGTCAAAATGTATGAACTCAAGTTAAAAGACTCATCTACCTGGTTTATATCAAACTGAATGCTTCTGCCTGAGCTGAAGCTGGCATGAGTTGTTTGGGCAGTTATATAACCCTCCATTTGCTCTGCCTACATATGTCCCTGCTGGAGCTTACTTACTGCCGGCTCTGCAGAATTTAGATGAGGAATTTGCACAGTCAGTCAGTCCTGGAAAGCAGCAAGAGAGCAGCAGGTTCAGTTCCTGGTAATGACCTAGGTCACAGGGGTAGGCAGGGCATCCAGAGGTCAAAGAAATACAGAAACAAGCGGGATCCGTGCCAAACGCCTCAGTCAAAAACTGGAGCCAAGCAGCCATCAGGTCTCCACAGCATCCACAGTGACACAAGGCAGCGCTTTCTAGGGAGATCAAATCCTCCGGGTTGTTCCAGGAAGCTTTTATTAGTTCCCACCCTGAGCCAAGTCCTGTTCTACAACATCGTAAAGATACTAGCCTGACGACATATGCCTGGGCTTCCTGTGTGTCTTTCTAGTCTTGTTTTCCTTGTTTATAGAGATTATTGTCTGTCACGGAGCTCAGTGATGTAGATAATTGCGAAGCCTCATTGCCTCTTACTTCAACCAGATAATTGCAAACCTTTTAGAATTGCTCCTTATTTACTCCTGCACCTCTCTCCTGGCTACATGAGTTTGTGGCACAGATTAGATAAATTATTTGTTAAGTATGTAGCACAGGTTGATAAATTATTTGTTGACTACATTTTCCTTCTCTCCTAAATTTAGAGAGGTAATTCTGGGTTAACAGCATTAAAAAGAGACCGTCTAGGCTCTGCTATGGTCTCCCTATGTATCTGGCTAATTACTTACATTTTTTAACTTCATGTGGCCACATTTGTAAGACATAGTTAAATAATAGTAATGCCTGAATGTAAAGATTAGGATAAATTTTTATCTGATAGACACAAACATGAAACAGACTTTTTAGAATAATAAAATATATCTCCATTCATTTTCAGGGCAATTAGATTCTAGGTTCAGAATCTTACAATTTAGAAATATTCAATGCAAAGGATAGATATAGAATTCATTTACATATTATCAGATGACTAAATTTCTGGAAACTGAGCCCCGCCGACTTCAACAAGACACTTAATAAATTACTGTTCATCACAGGCCTTAACCTTAGAATTTATATCAAAAAAGGGAAAATGCAGTAGTGCCATGCAAGAGTTTATAATTCCCTATAAAGAAATTATTGAAGGACAGAAAGCAAAAAATATAAAGTAATTGCCAAATGAACTTAATTTCAAGTTCCAGTTTTTTGATGATATAAAAATGATCTAAATACACTCTTCTTTCTAAAATATTGCTGTAATCAGTAAAAACACTTTGTAATTAAAATGATAGAAAAGATACTATAAAATTATATATAGCGTGAAATCAATGGAAACTAAAGAATATCCTCATAGTACTTATCAGTAGACATCACTCCTTTCAGAACCTAAGGAAGAAATATATATATCCCTGGATTGGAAGAGAGAGCAAGAGTTCTGATTGGATATTGCAGCATATCTCAAGAACTGTCACATTCCTCAACACATGACCCACAAGGCAGCTGATGGTGGTACTCACTCTATGATTAAATTCAGTTTGATCTAAGAACAGTGAGAATTTTCCAGAGCAGACTTTGATTATTGGTCTTAGAACTGAGAAAAAACATGAATAATTTCCCAGCTAACAATCAGCCTCAAGACACCTAAGTATAAAGTGACTCAGCACAGGAATAAAATCTCTAAAACTTTAATTTCTACAGTGCAGCTTTCCCTGCAAAAATTCAGCCCAGAAACAGACACTCTTAATGTCACCCATCCAGGATTGATGGGCCACAAGGGACAGGCGGGAACAAGTCAAAGAACTTTAACAATTCTACCGCAGCCAAGAAAAGAAAGATTCTGAAAGCATCAGCAACCACACTCTGGGCAAAAGAACAACAACTAGCAACAGCAACAAACACACAAAACATTAGTGTGCCCCCGAATGTGTTCCCAGAGCATGTCAAATGTATTTTATAGTGCATAAAGGAAGCCAAACACACTCACGTGTAGACACAGCCCTTAATATAAATGTTCATCGCCAAGCTTTATTGAGGAAGTCTCCAGCAGTCACGATAACACAAACCTATGTCGTCCATTCTAAAAACTGGCACTGCTGTCAAATGATGTGACACGGGGGGACACTCAATATCTTGACAGGAAGTTGAAGCAAAGGCAATGAGTGATGACTCTCAAATATCACAGGGTTCATGCAACAAAATATGGAGGATGTAAGTGACCTCACTAGAATGGAAACATCTGGCATCCATACATCAAGGCCAGGATACCATGACAAGTGGATCATGGTGGAATTAAAGGAATTTAAAAATATCAATGCTAACATTTGAAAGCGTCCTAAGAGGTGAAATACAGCACGAGCTCACAATGTATTTTTTTTTCTTTCTCCCTCAAAAGCGTATGTGTTCCTCACTCTATCAAAAAGCTAGACATCACATGTGCTCTTCCTTCTGTCTCCTCCCAAAGAAAATCGTATCAGCACAGCAATGAAAATGAAATGGAGATCAACTCTAAATGTAGAGAATGGGAGCAGCAAGCTTACTAAATGCCAATAAGAGGAAAGTCTCCTTCCAAACCTTTTCAAGAATAAAGAAATTAGAATTTTAAACATAGAATAGAGTGAAAGTATAAAATCCAACATGAAGCCATAGAGTCCACTTTGAATGACCAATCTATCCATATAGAGGTTCATTGCATTGAATAGATTGGGGGTTTGGTTAATTTGAGTGTGTAATATTTTTGTTTGCAAGTTTTTAATAATAAAGTTTATTCTTAAAATGTATACATAGGCACATATTAAAGATTACAATTTTTAAATCAAATGTATATGAATAAAGTGTAACATTATACAAATAAACTTAAATACATTTATTATATTGGAATATAGAAATGACAAACCACATAAAAGATTCAGAAAGATTGAACAGATCAATAAACAACCACTAGATCAATATGAAATTGTAGCTACTATGAAGTTATAGCTAAGTACTCAAAGTTATAGACTGCTCCAAAGTATAGAAAGGCATGTGATTACTTGAATGGTGTTTATAAGTTGTTCTAGTACCCAACAAACAAAGATGGGATAAAACTGTGAGAGATCAACACTGCCTGTGCATATGACTTATTTAATTATATTAAAGGATAAGTGGTAATTCAGATATTAAAACAGATATAAAAGAATATTGTATCAAAAAGTAGTATTTATTTGTTTCAAAATGTAGTCATGGTTTAATATTAAGGAAAAATAATGATGTAATTCAATTCCTCACTCACTAACGGAGAAAATATAATGCTACAATACGACATTTAACAAAATTCAAGCATTCATTACCAATCAATCCCTGCATGTTCTTATTTGGTATAATTCTCCAGCCAATCTTAGGTTCCTCCTAAAGTGATACAATCCCCTCCACTTGTATAGTTTCAGAAAAAATGGGTGTCCAGAAATACCCAGGTGCTCAGACCTGGAATCTGTGGGGATCTTCCACAGTGTGACAATGGGGAATCAAACCTGCAAGCGGAAGGCTGCCATCAGCGGATCTCTTCTAGAGAGCCTAGTCTGAATGTGTCTTGTAACATTTCATACAGTTTCTCATAGGTTTTCCACAATTTGTAGAAACATCTTCTCTCTCTCTCCTCACTATGTTTCTATGTTAAGCCTATGTTTCTAAATGATTTGCATGTTCCATGTTGTATATCCAGGTCCTCAGACAAGCCTAAGATACAGAAAGAACCGTGGGAAAACATAAGCATCTTATGAAGTCACCACCGTAATAAACATACAAATGAGTATAGATCAGTAGAAATGGAAGAGAAGAGGGGAAGGAAGGGGAAGAGAGGGGAGGGGAGGGGAAGGGAAGGAAAGAGAGGGGAGTGGGGGGAAGGAGAGGGGGAGAAGGGGGGCAAGGGAGAAGAGGGGAAGGGGAGGGGAGGGGAGGGAAAACAAGAGCAAAGGCTTTAGATATTTCTGCACAGAACAAGTATTTTATCTTACATGTCTGAGTAGGAGCATTCTAACTTGCAAAAAAATAAGTACTTAACTTAAAATCTAGCCTTTAGACATGCTCATAAAATAAAATTGAGACAGAGTGAAGACAGGGGTGAAATAAAATGTCATTTTAACATTAGCATTTTCAAAGGTCTTTGTAATCATGACATGATAACCAGAAACAAGAAAAAAATGTTTTTGTTCTTGAACACCTAATAAGTATTTTATAACAAACCATTCAAATTATTATAGAAACAATCCAAATTATTCATTTTTAAAGTAGAAGAAATTTCTATAATTTCTTTTATAGACTATTATTTGCTCAATATTCAAAATAGCAGCAAATTAAAACAAACATGTATTAAAGCTCTGTCTTTAAATATAGAAACCAGCAGGAGCAGATATTTCACAAAGGTCTCATTAAATATGAGAAAATAGATCAAAATAGCAATTTATAGAATTGACAATTATTATAATTACCTTTCTAATTGTTGTGACAATTAGAAATCTGAGAAGTAACTTATGAAGGGAAGGGTGTGTTTATTCGGGTTCATAGTTTTGGTTGTGCCCCCCCCCCCCCCCCACCCCCCCACCCCCCCACCCCCGTGGGAAAGGCCTATCAGCAACAGTGTGAAGTAGCTGATCACAATGATTTCACAGTCAGGAAACAGAGGGAGATGAATGCTGGTGATCAGCTCAACTTCTTTCTATTCAGTCCAGGAACCAAGACCATTGAATGTTCCCTCCCTAACCCAAGTTGGGTCTTACCTTTTCAGTTAAACATCACCGGAAATGCCCTCAGAGACACATTCAGAGTCATATGTCCATGGTGATTCTAAATCTAGTCAGACTGACAGTGAAAGTTAACAATCATATCTGGTATAAAATACCCTACTGAACCCATAATTATAATAGAAATACAGTGAAATACTTTATCTGCTAACCAGCTGAATAGGAGACACAGCATTCCTGAACATTTAAAGAATGACAGCTGGCTCCATGTACTTTGTAATACCTAAACTACCTTTGCAGCGGTAATGTGCAAATTTGCTGTGTTAAATTATGGACTAGCCATTATGATAGTGTATGTAATTACAACAAGAAAAGGATATTTCAAAAACTAAAAACGTGAGGAAGGAAGAAATAATAAAAAAAAAAAGGTTGAAAAGAGTAAATACATCGAGGAAGCTATTCACAAAGCAGGAAAAACAGAACAGTTACACCACGTATGCTATAGAAAAGCCTGGAAATGTGTATGGAACTTCTAAACATGGCACACTTGCAAAGAAATCAAAAAGACCCCATTAAACACTACTTTACATGTGGCTTTGTTTTGTGACCATGAAATAATCTACGGTATTTCTGGGCAGCAGAAGTTGGTGGATGAATGTCATGGGATTCAGCCACACCTGGACAGAAGAGAATTTCTGACAATGGCACAGATTGTTCTCGACTTAGTTACTGTTCTATTCCTGTGAAGAGACACCATGACCAAGGCAGCGCTTATAAAAGCACTTAAGTGGGGGCTTCCCTACATTTTCAGTGAGTTGGTCTATGATTCATCATGGTGGGGAGTGTAGCGACACACAGGAACAGAAGCTGAGAGTTTTATATCCTAATCTATAAGCAGCAGACACACACACACACACACACACACACACACACACACACACACACACAGGGTGGGAGAGGGAGGGAGGAAGGGAGGGAGGGATGGAGGGAGGGAGACTGGATCTTAGCATGGGCTTTTGAAACCTCAAAGCTCACACACAGTAATACACCTCCAAGAAGAATACTCCTCCTAATCCCTCCAAACAAGTTCACCAACTGGAGATTAAGTATGTAGATATATGAGCCTATGAGGGTCATTTTCATTCAAACCACTACAGTTCTAGAGTAAAAAATACTTCTACAAAATGTTTTTCCATGATCTATTATTCAAGATATTGAGCAATATATTAATTTGTTATTTTATGCCATTTTGCAGAGTTGTAGGACTTCCTTTCTTCATGTTAGTCCTCAAAATACTTTAAGAAGAGAAAAATCAAATTGGTATCTTACCTTGGGCAAGAACTCAACTATCCTATCTCAAAAATCTTACGAAGGACAGACAGACACACATCCACTCTGATATTTAGGATATCCTATAACCCTACTGACAGCAATTTCACTTCATCTAGAAGCAGAGAAGTAATCCTTCTCAAGTGATTCAGGCTGGTAGGATACATAGATCCCAGCTGAATTTTCTCCACTCCTCACTGGAGAATAAAGGAATCCAAGTCCAGCCTCTCCAGAAACAGTGCTGCCAAGCTAAACTGTCATTGTTATTGATTGCAAATGTCGGCCAGCTCAGGACTTGTCATGTTTTGATTCCTACCTCACTTCCCAATTTCCTTTCTCCTGTCCCCAGAGACTGCATATCCCAAGAAATTCTCAATTGATTTTTGCCTAATACTAATTTCTAAGGAAGCATGTGGTCTTTGCATGTAAAGAATATTTACATGCTCACTTTTTCTATCTAACATACAAAAACTAAAACCAAGTTTTCAAAAACACAATATTATACAAGTCAATATTCTAGATGAACAAGTACACTGGAAATTATGATAAATTGTGCTCAGTGAGCAGAAATTACACAAATGATTATGGCAGCGAGAGAAGAACATCAGACCGACCCTTAGTGCTTTCAGAAGGTTTAGTTCTTCCTTGATGAATTGGTGTTTGCAATGATTTTTAAATGATATATGCTATCTATCTAAGACCATGTTAAAAACAGAAACCGGAAGAATATCATAGAAGTGTGGTTGATATATTGCGCACCCCAATAAACTTATCGGGGGTGAGAGAACAGAACAGCCACTAGATATAGAGGCCAGAAAATGGTGGGACACACACCTTTAATCCTAGCATTCCAGAGGCAGAGATCCATCTGGATCTCTGTGAGTTTAAAGCCACACTGGAAACAGCCAGGCATGCCATGCCTTTAATCCCAGGAAGTGATGGCAGAAAGCAGAAAGGTATTTAAGGCGTGAGGACCAGGAACTAGTGCTGGTTAAGGTTTTAGGCTTTTAAGTAGCAGTTCAGCTGAGATCCATTTGGATGAGGACACAGAGGCTTCCAGTCTGAGGAAACAGGATCAGCTGAGGAATTTGCGAGGTGAGGAAGCTGTGGCTTGTTCTGCTTCTCTGATCTTCCAGCATTCACCCCAATACCTGGCTCAGGTTTGATTTTATCAATAAGGCCATTTAAGATTCATGTTACATCGAAGTTTGCCTGCTCTTGGGCCACCTTTCCTCCAACTGGGTTGCCCTATCCCTCCTGGATATGAGTGTTTGTGCCTAGTCTTACTGCGACTCATTATGTTGTGTTCCGGTGATATCCCTGTGAGGCCTGCTCTTTTTTTGAAGGGAAAAAGAGAAGGAGTGGATCTGGGGGAAGAGGGGAGATGGAGGGGAGTGGGGAACTCTGGTCAGGACGTAACGTATGAGAGAAGAATAAAAGAAAAGAGGAAGTGAAACCAAGCCAGCGTGTGAATGTTCAACAAGCGACTGGAGCAAAAAGGAGAGAAGTGGAGAGGCACAATGAGAGAGAAAGGAGTGTAGCAGGAATCTTAACAGTTCTTATTGATAAAACCAAACCTGAGGCCAGGTATTGGGGTGAACGCTGGAAGATCAGAGAGACAGAACAAGCCACAGCCGCCTCACCTCGCCAATTCCTCAGCTGGTCCTGTTTCCTCAGCCTGGAAGCCTCTCAGTCCTCATCCAGAATGGGTCTCAGCTGAACTGCTGCTAGAAGCCTGAAAGCTTAACCAGGCCAAATGCTTCTAGTTTCTGGTCCTCACGCCTTATATACCTTTCTGCTTTCTACCACCACTCCCTGGGATTGAAGCCTCGCTTTCTGGGATTAAAGGCGTAAGTCACCATGCTTGGCTGTATCCTTGAACACATGGATTTCTGCCTCTGGAATGCTAGGATTAAAGGCGTGTGCTACCACTGCCTATCCTCTATGTTCAATATTGTGGCTGTTCTGTCTCTGACCCCAGATAAGTTTATTAGGGCGCACAATATTTTGGGGAACACAGTACCAAAGGAGACAAGTGAATTTGCTCTGCTGAGAACTTGTGCTCTGCTAAAATAAGGAGGCAACGAATTCTAAGTGAAGAATGACATGCCTACTGGAGCCAGCAGTATAGCTCAGTGGTAAAGGTGTTTGCCACCAAGTCTAACGACTTGAGGTCAATCCCTGTGACCCATATGATACAAAGACAGAACCAACTCCTGCAGTTGTATTCTGACCTCCACAAAAGTGTTGTGGTACACACACACACACACACACACACACACACACACACACACAACTAAATAAGTGTAATGAGAAATTTATAAGAGAGCAAAAAATAACATGACTACCTCAGGGGTCCTTTGCATGACTCTTTCATCTAAAACCCTGTGATCCTATATCCCAGCATTTCTTAGAAAGGTTCAGGTTAAAAATGATGTTGTGTTGGTTTAAGCACCATATACTCCATGGTTGTTTATCACTGACAGTACAATGAGTAAGGAATGATGATAGTCTGATACTACAGAGCAAGTTGTATGTGCACGATTTTGCCAGAATACTGCTTTTCCCCTTGAACTACATACTGTAGTAAAAACATTGCTAATCTAATAATATCTCAAAGTGCTCAAGACTATGAAAGATTTAAAAATATTTTTCTGGGGAAGAAAATACACTTTCTTCAAATTTTAAACAGCTGTCATGTGAAAAAACAAAGCTAAAAGAAAGAAAACATCCCCAAGCAGTGCAGCTAAAGCCTACAGGTTTAAGATATATTGATAATCTCTGTGAGTGTTATGGGAAGAAAAATTCTAGCTTAATATATAGAAACAGTACTTGAATTCAACTTCTCAAGAAGGGAAAAACTGCCTTTGGCCACACAAATTCAAGAAGAAATCCCTTCTCTGAAAACTAGTTCTGGACTGGGGGCATTGAAGAGCAACTTTCCCTCTGACTATTGAAAAAAATTAGACACATTTGAAAATAAAAAGAGTATAGATGTTGAATAACAGATAGTCCCAGGGAGTGGCTTGTAATAGAGGAGAGGGAAATGTGATTCCTCGCAGACCCCTGCCTGGCCCATCTCCAGAAAGCAGGGAAGACAGAAGAAATCAAAACACAAGAATCTCCACCGCTTGAGAATACAGGGAGGACATAGAAAAAATCAATTAGTGGAATAGTTCCATGCAGGGAAAGACCGCCAAGGATATACATCAGATTCCTGAAAAATACGTTGCTGCCTACTAAGATATGCATGCATAGGATGAAACACAGGAGCAAAGGAATGCCTGATAATTGCAAAAACTCACATTAGGCTGAGGTATGCTTGAGGCTCGATAGGCCAGACAGAGATAGTTTTGCAGAACACCCTGAGGGCTGTGCTGAGAATACAGAGAGGCATTTAGCATAGATGTTATACAAGCCCTGTGTTAAAGCTTGTTTAAGGCAAAAAGCTAATTCAGATCCACATTAATAAAATTTATAAACACAATTCAAAAGGATAATCCTTACTCGCTGTGACTTAATTCTCTGCCAAGACAAAAATCCAACCCTTCTCAAAATACAAGTACAAACTGGATCTATCAGCAGAATGTTTAAGTTATTCAGCTCCCAATAAAAATGACTATGTCTGACAAGAGGGAGAGAAATGTGCCCTAAAAGAAGAGAATTTAGTAAACAGAAACTGAGCTAGAAGTGATACTGAAATTAGTGTCGTGGGGAAAGAATTTAAGGACTTTGTGATTTCCTGAAGGATTAAAGAAGAAATGAAATTAAGAAGAATGCAAAACACAAAATAGAGAAAATTCAACTTTGAGAGATGAAAACCTTGCTATCTAAAATGAGAAATGCAAAGCTATGCTTTACCGTAGAATTGGGGTCAATGGGGCCGAGGAAAGGATTTATGTACTGAAAGCACGATGATCAAACCTACAAACCTAAGGAAGTGGAAAGAAGAAAACTTAGCACGTCCCTAGTGATTTGATGGACAACATTGAAACTGAGATCTGAGAAGGAAAACAGAGAGGAGAACATTTTTAATACCTTAAAAAGTGGTGTCTAACACATTTCCTCAAATGATGGAGGGATTAAGTGGTTATCCCCAGGTATGATGAACACTACATATCAATAGCTGAATGCAACTAATAAAGAGAAAAATGGTTCAGTCAGCCAGTTGAGAAAGGTTGCGAATCACATGGACAAAAAAAAGAGTTTGAAACAATGCAAGTCAGTTTTCAAGCAGTGGCAGGGGAGAAAATGTTCATTAACTCAGTTCTTTACTTAAGAAATCATCCTTCTGAAATGGCAAGTTAATATTTTCAGGCAGACATGAAGTTAAAGAATTTCTAGAAATGCAAGTCAGCTGTAAAACACTAAGGGGAGAAAAAGCCCATTGATGTAAAGTTCTTTGCTGAAAAAGCATCCTTTGAAGATAAGGACAGAATAAGTATATTCTCAGGTATAGAGTTAAGTATATTTGTTAGCACTTGAGAGCATTACAGGAAATGTTAAATAAATGGAAACTACAATGTGTACAATGTGAGAAAGTTTTTGCAGGATACTTTTTAAAAGAAAGAATAGT
>CABHPP010140895.1:0-43451 GCA_902168425.1 Peromyscus attwateri | reverse complement strand
AAAAAAAAAACCTAAGAAACCTACTAGCAAAGATAATTAAGAAGTTGCATAGTGAATTACAATTTTATACTGTGTATTCATCTGTATTAATCATGTTGAGTTATTGTATGTGTTGAAATTTGACTGCCTCTGCCCTGTAAGGGTAGACTGGCCTTCAGCTTCATTTGCAGCTGTGGTTCTGCCATTTAATAGTGGTTTTGCTTGGGCAGAGCTTCTCCTCTTTTGGCCCCTCAGTCAAGACTTAAGTGACTGTCTACTATCCTTACTTCATGTCTTCATTCCTGAAAACAAATAACATGTTTGAAGAGGAAAGGCTGTTTATACTCATGTCATGTAGAGTAATGTGTGCTACTAATTAGAAACTTTACAGTTTCTAGAACACAGTTTTCCAATTTGATTTTTCTTTACAGGACCAGTTAGCCAATATGTTTTGACTTGGGGCCACATCACCTTCCTCACAAGCACGAGCTCTGTTGCAGTGTCAGAGAAGCAGTTGTAGAAAGACGTAGGTAATGAATGTGGCTGTGTTCCAGTAAAATGTTATTTACAAAACTCAAGCAGCAGGACAGATACTGCCCTCTTTTCTGCAGGGACATGACTAGAGCAGAGAATACAAGATTGCAGAAGAGTTTTCAGAAGTGAATTTTAGATGAGGAACTCAGGGTGGAAATTTACTGGTCAGACAGACTTTGGGCACTGTTGTCTATTTTGTGTTGCCTGAAATTTGTGAAATTATTTATTAGAATTGGGAAGGCAAAATGGTGAACTGTTGGTTATACATTCTGATATGAAACTGCCCAACTATACAATAGAAACATTTGTTATTTTTCTTAATCAAGTTAAAGTATAAATACTTTAGAATTTCATTTAATTTTATATTCTTTTGATAATATCAATCAGTTAAACAATTACTTTTTCTTAAATATAAAGTATGTTTTTTCAAGAACTTGCCATTGCCCTTTGTTTCAGGGATTTTTATTTGTATGCTCTTTTCAGTATTTACTGAATCTGTAGGGATTACAAAGAAGAAACCCTTATATTACAGGCTTGTTCAAAGACTATTTAATAAAGCTTCAAGATTCTGATAATTATTTAAAATATATGTGATTATAGTACTTTAATGTTGTTTTGTTTTCACATTAAAATGTATTACACTACTGGAAATTTGTATTCATGGAGACAAGTAAGAAAGATGCATACAAAATGATAGGAATTATTTTAAGGAAGTCTTCGAGATAAGATGCTGATTACTATTGATAGTCATTTTTGACAATTATTTTAAAATAATGTTTCATGAAATGAACACAGGCATTGAGAACTTGGTGAATATCACATTATAATTTTAAATAAACCAAATTTCATGGCATGAGATTTTTCATAGCAAATTTTGCTATTAAAGCATTTTCCTAGAACAATCCTTAAGTGGAAGTATATTTAAGTTTTTATAATATGCCCTCATTTTCCACATCTAATAGTAATTTTACAGTAAATTTATGACTAGAAGAAGATTTTGTTTCACTAGCATTATTCTAGTTATCTAAGAAAATATGTTTTTACACTAAAGGCATTTTTCTGATTATCACATTAATTACCTCCAATATATTTCAGATCATTAACTATACAATGATTGAAAAATTTCTAATCTATACATTTAAAAGTTTAATTCCTACAAAATGCCATTAAATATTACTTTTCAGAGCACTGGGACATTAGTAATATAAATTTTGTTGAAGTTATTACTTAGTATTTGGCCTACTTTCACTGGCATTAAACTTCATTAACTTTCCTATTACATTCATTTTGTATTTGTTATGATGGGTATTTGCATAATATCTGTCAACATGAATTTGTAATGAATGACACATGAATACCTTGTACATTATTCCTCTGGTTATACATAGTTAAAATCTTGTGTGAGAAAGTGAAGGTATAGAAATTGACAGTCAACAAGTAATCATTTATTAAAAGACTTTTTCTCTATAATTTCATATCTATATATAAATTAGCATATTACTTCAGTGATTATATGGTGAAATGGTTCTGCATTATTGTTATTTTAAGGATTATTCATATTATTGTGGTGTATATTCACCATAATTTATTACATAACTGTACATACTACATCTAACAAGGCATTTAACTCAATGCAAACGTGACCTACACATCCATAACATTTCTGAAGGGTGGTTTTGAAAAATGAGCATTTGTGTCTCAGCAGAATCAAATTTGGATAACAAATTTGATAAGGCTCAATTGAAACTAGATTCTTTCTTATTAATGCTACATCTTGAAAAGTGTTGAAACCAGGGCTGTACTTTGACAAGGGCATCAATATCTGCGCTGCTATGAGTGATGGCTCAATATCATACATTACATGAAGGAGGGTATTCCCAAATGTCTGGCTAGAGCTTTCCTACTTTCTTTCTTTACATGACTGATTTTGTCCACTTTCCTTTTTCTTTTGGTACATGTATTAAAAAGGAGGAAATGCCAAGAAATATCTTCTTTAAAGCCAAGTGGAACCCAACTGTCATTCTCTTTCATGTGTTTTTCTAACCCTCCTCCTTCCCAGAATGTCTGTCCCAGGCTTCTCTCCCCTGTTTCAGTGCTCCACTCTGTATGGGCTCTTCTGATTACTGCAGCATGGACACATCTATGAAATTCTGCAACAGGTTTATCTGCATTTGGTTATAACATTACATTTTCTGGGGCAGTCTTGGCATAAAATAGGCTCTAAATAGTTATTTTCTGAATAAATTGAAATATTTTGAGAATGAATGGACTCTTGCAAAGGTCACACAATTCCAAAAGAAATGAACAAAATCAGTACTGTGTATATGCCGCTCATACTGTCCCTAATCATACATCATGAAACTCACAACTTTCTTCTGTTTCTGTGTTGTTTTTGATCTTCTTAGACAATACTGAACTCTCAGTGTGCTTTGCTCTGCAGGACTTGACCTTATTACTGTCTACTGTGTTTTGTCCCTGTTTCTCTGAAAGTGTTAGATTTCTCTATTCCCAACTGTTTGAATGTCTTTTATATTTTGTTTTCTTCCTCTGTATTTTTTTTCTGGACATGTCTTACATGTTCTCATCATTAAATCATCCACCCCTAGAATAATAACCATGAGTGATATTCATTAACTCTTTTGTGGTTCAAGTATATGAATTCACATCCTTGTCTTCATCACCAGATTCAGCACTGTTTATGTTCTCTTTTTGTTTTTCTATCACAAAGAATGAAACACTACATTTGAATACTGGTGCACCGACAGGTAATTGCATTGGATTCAGGTTGTAAGTGCAGGTTGCCATAATACTCTAGTAATACTAAATATTATCTTTTAGTTTTCTAATCTTCTCCTGGACAATGCTCCAACTGTTTAAGCATATTCATTTAGAGTTCTTTCAGATAGATTGAATTTAGCTTTGGAAAGATGTGCATCATAAGTGTTTCTATTACAGTTGCTGGCATCATCTGTCAGTGGCATTTATTCAGTTGCCCAAATGAGAAACACCAGAAGCTCCTTAGTTTTCTCATTTTTTTTCAGACTATTGTCTTTAATTCCCAGTCTTTTTCCTACTTCGGAAATATCTTTGGCATGAATCCTTTTTACTCCTTTTCCAAATACTTGTTGGTTCTTTCTTATTAACTAAACTATTGTAATGGTTTTCTCCTTAAGTTTATTCTCAATGATGCATATTAATTTAGTGAAATATGAATTTAAATTAATTTGTAAGTGAAATCTTTATTGCTTCTTATTTACATACTTAATGTGCTCCCACTTTTAATGAATATATGGGAAATTTCAGTCTCTCCTTTAAAATGTGTCACCTAAGTTTTTCCTCAAGATCACACCTGGCAAGCTTGGATTGTAGAACCCAAAGAATTCCAACACTGTTACATATGTTCAAAGTTCCATAGACCTAAATTTCATGGTAGAGTAGGGATGTTACAGACTGAGGCCCAAGTTATCTTGGCTTCTTGTGTCCTCTAGATAGATAATTCATTTTACATCCTTTTGTGTCTAACATATTTTCCTTTCAGCTACCAGCTGAAAACTTTTAGAGCAGTGTTCCCCAACCTGTGGGTTGCAACCCCTTTGGTAAACCTCTATCTCCCAAAATATTAACATTATGATTCATAACAGTAGTAAAAGCACAGTTACAAAGTAGCAATGAAAGTGATTTTATGGTTTGAGGTCACCACAACACAAGGAACTGTGTTAAAAGGTCAAAGCATTAGAAAGATTGAGTTAACTTATCAGACTACTAGTTTTGAACAACTCAGACCAAGAGTATTATCAGATAAGACCTAGAACACGAGTTAGAGTTTCCCCCTCTTTGTTTTAACTGATATAGCTCTATCTCTATCGTGTATGTTATCAATACCTAGATTTATTACTTTCTTTTGTTCTGTAACCATAAAAACATTCATCAAACCACTTCTATGATAAAACATGTTATTCAGGACAACTTGCATCCATGTTCTCAGGCCATGGTCACTCATTTCTTATTCAGAATAAACCTTATTCTATTTCCAATGTGAGCTGTGTTTTGCACAGGTGAAATAAACAAGCCATTCTTTCTGGTTCCTCTGGGCTTCTGTTCATGTTGTTCATTCCGTCTGAAATTTTATTTCCCTCTTCTCAACCCAGTGGAGTTCAGCTATCCTTCAAGGCATGGTTCAAATTACATCTTCTCTCTCAGGTCTTTCTGGTACGAACTAAATACTTTCCTATTGTGGGAAGAACCCATTATTCTTTCTTTTGGACTCAAAAACCCTCTTTACACTCATCCTCTCTATAGAACTTATTACAGAATATTTCATTTGGTTTTTTGCACCCAAGGCATGGCTTTGTGTTCCCTTGACATTTAAAAAGGTTTTCTATAATCAGCTTTCTGTTGTAATCCTGAATATGAATTTAAAAGGTCAGCATAAGGAATGGAACAAAAATGGTTGAATTTTTTTACATATTACAAATAAAAATGCATAAGATCTTTTTGTTTTCATGTTTTGCTTCATTATGCCATGGTTACCAAGTTTCACAGACATGAGAATACTATCATAGTAAAATATATGTACTTAGAAGGAAAGATATGCAAGCTGTTATATAACTTTGTACCTACTCTTGGGTATATATGGCCACTTGTTAATAGTAATTAGTATTGTGAAGTCTAACTGATCAGGATCTTTAGCTCTATTTAATATGTACAAATCAAATAATTTCATTATCATCATTAAATCTATAGCCATCTAGACATTTATAATGCTTCAAAATTAATGTGGAAAGATGTACATGTGTCAGTTTACACAAATAATTGTCAGTAAGAGTATTTTCTTTACACTTAGCATTTTTACTAATCTTTATTGTGTTACAAAGTACTCTCATGAGAGCAAAACTGATGTAGTTTAAGGAATAAGAACTTCGATGTAAAATGGACTCATCATTCATGTTCAATTTTACTTCGTACTTGAATATATGCTTATATTTAATCCTTTCTACTATATATTCACTTTTGCAAATATGCTTTGAGCATTAAATGAGTTGTCCATATAGCTGTGCATGGTGGCACAGCCCCATACCCCAGCATTTGAGATGCTCAGGTGAAGTATTAGGAAGTTAAGGTTAATCTGGTCTATATAGAGTTTCAGGTCAGGTTATGGTTCAGAAGAAAACCCCATATCAGAAACACAGTAGTGCTGATGACATGCATACCCACTCTCATGTTGGGGATCAGCATCACTATTACTCAAATCACCTTGTGAGCAGATTTTTTTTCTCTACTCTTTCTGAAGTGGTTTTCATTATCCTGGATGTCATCATGAATCCTTTAGTGCCATAGATTAAGGAAGGACTTCTTCAATGTTGGATTGAATCATGTCTAATGTGTCAGAAAGGAAGCTACAAGACGAATGTGTGAGAAGCCCTTTCTCACGCATGGTTGATTTCTGCGTGCCATCTTTGAATCATGGGTATAGTCTCAGTGACAAAATTGCCAGGCTTTTGAGTCACATTCCCAGTATGCCTCATTTTTGACAAGAGATTGAACCTTGGCATGACATCTAATTTACTTTTTTCAAGATCTGTAGAATTTAGTGGCTACTGTTTACCTCTAATCATCTGTATTGTGCTTTCTTTAAAAGAAGGTTCATATTCTTAAAGCACAGGAGCAAAACACTACCATAGATCATTGTATCTAACTTCATTTTTTAAAGAAAAAAATGTGTGAAGTGACTGTTCTATTTTACTCAAAGTTATAATCTGTAGACGAATTTCTAAATGGTCTTATTAAATAAAACACACAGAGCCAAATATAGGGGTGAAAGCCTTAGAGAGATCAGGGAAATAGGGAAAGCCACCAGCCAACCTTACCTCACCAACTCTGCAGCTTCCAAATGCAAGTTACTTCCTGTCTACCCACGTCTATATGCCTTGCTGTTCTGCCATCTCATTTGCTCTCTCTGTTCAGCTACATAACTTCATCTTCCTACACAACTCTGTCGCTTCCTGTCTGTCGGCATAGACCTCCAGGCCTCCATTATTAACTAGTTTTGGAATTTAAGGCATGTGCCACCACATCTGGCTCTGTTTCTAGTGTGCCCTTGAACACACAGAGATCCTGCCTGCCAAGTGATAGGATTAAGGGTGTGTGCTACTGTTGCCTGACTTCTTTGTTTACTTATAATGGCTGGCTGTTTCCTCTGATCTCCAGGAAAGCTTTATTTATGAAAGGACAAATAAAATATCACCACAATAATCTTTTGAAACTTTTCATAGAGTATATTTATTCTACAAAATAACAGACACCAACTATGATGCTTTCATATATATATATATATATATACATATATATATACATATATATATATATATATACATAATGGAGTAGTTATTTTCTTTAAGTTCGAAAGCTTGTAAAGTAGAATGTACTTATGGTTCTTGAAATTTATATTAATTACTTACTGATGTAAAAGCAGATAGACTATACAGAACAGCATACTCAAATGAATGAAAACAGTTTTCACACTTAGCTAAAATTGTCATGGTAAGAAATAAGATATGGCTAGAAGAATGAGTTGAGATGGCAGCTAGGAAATAAAACAGCAGAGAACACTGGAGAACTGATATACATAATTCTATAGACTGGATATGGTTGCTCACACCTATAGTCTCAGCTACAGCGAGGCTGAGACAGGAGTATCACAAATTCAAAAACAACTGAATTACACACTGAGGCTCTGTCTAGACACACACATGCACACATATATAAATATGAATATATATTATATATACATAAAATCTGGTAAATTAACTCATATTTAGTTTTTTTTGTTTCTGTATGTACAGAGACCAATTAAGTAGATAGTTATTTCTGTAAGTTCAGTGATAAATTATGGTGAATTTACAAATATCACTGGGGAACTTGAAGGATTGAATTCTGAATATATTCGAGGTAAAGTAACTATTATTGCTAACATTCTATAAAGTGGAGAACGAGGAATAGGAATGACCAGAGATGAGCCCAAAGTTCAATATAGGAGCAATGTAAAGAGTAGGTTGTATTTTATTGGTAAACGAAGATTAAATAGCAGGAGAGGTCACTGTGGAAATGAAGGCAGAAAAAGTGTAAGGACCAGAGGGGATGGAGGACAAGGAAATAAGGTCTTCTAAACACAGCTGGACCAACAGCCACAAGAACTCAGAGACTGTGGCAACACGCACAGGGCTTGCACACGATGGCAACATGAACCAAACTAAATGGCATCCTGGAGGTTTTTTCTCATAATATTGAGTCACGGATTTTCTTTTCCTTACAAGTTCTTTGGGTGTGTATTATGGCTGCCTGTTTTGTGTTTTTATAGGATTCCTGCCTGTGTGTGTATGTACACATGTGTGTATCTGTGTCTAAATATATCTATTTTGCTTTTTCTTTAGCCCTTTTCCTTGTGTTTGTTTGTTTTGTCCTATTCTGACTTGTTTTTATTTTATTTCTTTTTATTTTATTATTCTCATTATTCCTTGGATGCCTACGTGTTTTCTAATGAGAAACAGAGATGGTGTGGATATGTATTGGAAAGGAGGTGTGGAGGAACTAGGGGTAGAGTGAGCAGAAATGGTAACCAGGGTATATTGTATGAAAAAAAATCTATTTTCAATGAAAGGAAAATAAAATTTAAAACAGTAACAACCACACATAAGAGAATACATGTGATGAGTTTCTTTGGGGATCTGAGTCACCTTACTCAGTGTGGCTATTTTCTAGCTCCATTCACTTATCTTCAAGTATCATAATTTTATTTTTCTTAACAACTGAATAATATTGCATTGTGTAAATGTGTAAATGTTTCATATTTTCATGATTCAGCAGTTAAGGATATCTAGGCTGTTTCCAGTTTCAGCCTACTGTAAATAGAATACAACAGCACTGGGACCCACAATAGAGACCTGCCTGCAAGATATCCTGGTGTACAGCCAATTGGTGTGCTATTCCCTGTGAAGGCAGCCATTCTTATTATCATATTTCATCAGTGCCTAATTGTCAGCCCTAAAGACATACATGCAGATAACTTTATACATACTGAAAAGGTTACAATTTGGAATGGATATATGGACATGAACATATATGTATGCAATAAAATTTAGTGCAAAAAGAAGCCATGAATTTGGAAGTGATCGGGATGGGGTATATGGGAAAGTTTGAAGGGAATAAAGAAAGGAAAAACTGTTCTTATTAATTTATAATCTCAAAAATAAAAACTAAAATAAGATTTACTGGTGCAATATTGATACAAATATCACAGAAGTAACAAACCACTTTTTGCTTGGGTTTAAAGCCCACTTCATGAGATGGAACTGATGCATGACACTGTTAAAGAGGCCCAGAAGCTGAAATTAGATAGGTCATAGGCCTAGGGGAAAACTTATTATTATTATTCTGCTAAAGAGACATAGCAATAAAATGATTCTTAATGGCGTACTGCTATATCCATAGATCAGAGCATCACGCAACCCTCAGTGGTGTATGATGATAAGGAAATAGTACCTTACAGACACAACAGGACTGATACTCAAATGAAGTCACAGAGACTGTGATAGCACACTCAAGACCTATGTAGGATCAAACCAGACAACATTCTAGCACTGAGAAGGGAACGAGGACACCAAGCCCCACTCCTAACCAGGAAGTTATTTGCAATTGATATCTGCTGAGAAAGGAAAAATCAGTTTCCTCCAATAAAGTATTACTGGGTATAGCAGCCACACTGCAGGGCAGGCCAGTGCAGAATGGACTTCTTGTTTTGTTGCTGCATTGCTTTGATTTTGCGTACACACACACACACACACACACACACACACACACACACACATTATGTTTTGTTTGGGTATTTATTGCTTCATGGCTTTTTTTTTGTTTGTTATTTGTGTTTTGGTTTTCATGTTTTGATTTTTTTCTTGGGTTATTTTTTTCTGATTATCTTTCTAAGAGAGAAGGAACATGAAATTTCGTGGACTGGAAGAAGGTAGGAAGGTGCTGGTAGAAATTGAGGAAGGAAAAGAATATGACCAAATGCATATAAAATATTTTTCAACAAAAAATACTCTCATCAGAGACAATTTTATTGTTATGAAAAAGTATTATTTTGCAAACATTAATGAAATAATCTAACAACAATTAAATAACTGCTTTTCATATGCATACCAAATATATATATAAACACTGGCAATTAATTTTGAAAGCAAATCATTTAGTTTGTTACAGATCTCACTGTCTTCTACCTATTACTCATTTCTCTACCCATTTATTTATAAAATAAAACTGTGCAACTGGACTTATTGTATCAATTTTATGACTTATAGTAATAAACTAATTCTACTGATAGAACTTGCAAGAAGTATTCATACACAGGGGGTTAGGAAATATTGATGATATTTACACTTATAATGAAATGCACTGAAGATATGTATGAGAAATTTTCAGTTTTAGCTCTGCAACATCTATGAGATTTGATATATTCCTTAACATCCCTCATAATCATCATCTGTTTACATGCCATGCTCCCTCCTTCTCTGAATCTGACCCATGGTTGGCTTTTATGTAAATGTTCTTCACTATATACTGTTTTAAGAATTTAGGATGCTTTTATTCAAATTGCTTAGTAAGTCTTTCTATAATCAACTCTTTTAGCACTGATATAACATCTTTGAAAAACATTACTGTTGCTTCTTATTTAAATTTTATATTTCAGATCTTACGAATATTATCATACAAGGCCATATTTGATCATTTAAGAATATTGGTGAATTTTAAATTTTTAAAAGAGTGCTACCATTTGGTTTACAAAGGTCCATTTTGAGTTTGGTTTCTTTATACCATGGAGACAAAAATGTATGGTGTCCTCATCAATAAGAAATTACTATGTAGTTTTGGGGGTAATAGGAGCAATGGTATTAGCCTGTGTTGTTTTAGAGATCTTTGGTATCTCTGTGATCAATAACTCATAGGGAGGTATCATGCTTTATACTGTGATTTTCATTTGATTATCCTGGTATTCTGATAGTAACATTGCCCACCCATGCAGGATAATTTTGCCTGAAAATTTCTATAAAGTTTTTATAATGCATTTTCATACATTCTTAATTTTGACTAATGCATTCACTACCCTAATCCTCTCTCTCTCTCTGCTGGCTGGCTTTCATGGTGCTGGAAAGTGATATGCAAGCTGCTGGAGAGAAAAGACATCAATGTTTCTGTTCAATGCTGGATTCTAAATGTTCTAATACCAACTTGCCAGGCAAGATATGTCCATAGATGCAATAGTGAGATAACTGTGATGGGATAACTAATTACTTTCTGATTAGATTTCAGGCCTGCTCCACAGGAGAGCATTTCATGCCCAGCACTGTAATGCTGGCCTAAAGTCCATGGCTGGGGAGAATATAGGCCCTAGGATAGATCCTGCTATTGCTATTTTGTGAAATGGTCATGTTGTCAAATAGCCTTCTAAATATTTATGTTTATACCCATAGACCTGGAATACTCTTGATTTTGGACAGAGAAGCTTCATTGCAGGGGCCGTATCCAACAGAGAGATGAAGAACTGTTTGAAGTGCTGAGAATCAGAAATTAAATTCTCAGCCTGTCAGCCCTTTCCCCATCCAAGTTCAGGGAATACAATGGAAGACAAAGCAGAGAGAACGCAAGAATAGAAGATGAAGATGATGACTTTGAAATGCTCTCATGTGGGTAGGCTATCGCTATTGCAATCATGATCTGTGGTTATCTGCATAAGACCAGTACAAGTTCAAACCAGTCAAAATTCTAATATAAAAATGGAAGATAATCTCCAGTCCACCTCTTATTTGAAAACAATCAAGAATGGCAGCAGATTCAAGACATAAGAAAAAAAATTCAACTCAGTGAAGAATGACCACAGTAAAAATCAAAATAGCAAAACATAAGAGATACTGTCAGAGATGTGAAGAGAAAGAATCCTTAAGTCTGCTCTTGATGTAAATTCTTAGAGGAAGGCACTATAGTATAGTGTATGGATGATCTGAAGAAAATAAAAACAAAACAGAAGAATACCATCTAGTAATTTCAATATCAAATCAATATTCAAAGGGAGAGAAGTAAGTACATCAAAGAAATGCGTGCATTCTTGTGTCCATTGTAGCACTATTCATAGTCACTAACATAGGAAAAACTGAGGTAGTCATTGCTGAGAGAATGGATAAAATGGAGGCAGTGAAAGATTATTCAGCCACCAAAAGAAACCTTGTCATTTCTAGCAACCTGGAAAGATCTTAGAGGACATGGTTAATAAGCCAGGTACAGAAAAGCATGTACCATGTATTAGAGCAGCAGAGACTAGGGTGGTCTCACCAGAGGAAATAAAGTTAGGGAGACAGGTTCAGAGACAGCTGTTCAACTACTTAGAAAACCTGAGCTTTAATGCTCTAGAGCATCGTACATGGGCAAATTCATAACAAATTATTATGTATTTTATAAAAACTAAAAGACAGAAACTTAGTTTCCCAACCCAAAGAAATGATAAATGTACAAGGGAAGGAAAATGCCAAGTTACCTGATTTAATCATGCAATAGTATACGTTTATAATAAATGAGCATACTTTATGTCATAAATACATAAAATTACTAATCATCAATTAAATGAGAATAAAAGATAATGCTACCACAAAAAATCAATTTAGAACATGTACAAAGGAGCCAGAGTACACAAACGGTAAAAACTGGGAATAATAAAAATTGCTTTCATTTTATCATGTAGTGCACTAGCCCTTGTTATAAGCATTTTAACTGTATCCACCAAGAAATTCTTGAAACAATCCTAGAAGATGGGAAAGAGTCTGATCATTATCAGACTTTATTTTCCAGATGAGGTAACTAGATCAGAAGAGCCTATAATTTTTTTAAGGGGCAAACAACCACAACTGGAGATTGGACTATAGAGATTGTGTCTTTTTAAAAAAAAATAAATTTACTTATTTATTTTATATCCCTACTGTATTTTCCCTTCCCTCCTCCCCTCCCAGATCCTCCCTTCCCCAAGCCCCCTCTGTCACCAACCACCAATCCACTCCTTCTCTGTTTCTATTTAGGAAAGGGCAGGTCTCCCATGAGCATCAACAGAACATGGCATATCAAGTTGCATTAAGACTAATACACTCCCCATGTATTAAAATTGGGCAAGGTGACCCAGTATGAGGCATAGGACCCCAAAAGTCAGTAAGAGTCTAAGGCAGCCCCTGTTCTCACTGTTAGAAATCTCACAATTGGACTAAGCTACACAACTGTAACACACATCCAGAGTGCCTAGGTCAGTCCCATGCAGGCTGCCTTGTAGATGTAACCGTCTTGTTAAATAAGAAACACAGAGCCAAATACAGAGTTAAAAGCCAAGAGGTCAGAGCAATAGCTAAGAGCTGAGATTAAAAACCTTAGCCTTCACTGCCACTGCTGTCCTACCTCTCCGCAACAGAACTACTTCCTGTGTGTTTGTCCTATTTATTGACTTTCTGTTCTGCCTTCTCATAGGTTGTAAACCCAACCACATGACCTCCTCGTCACTGCCTGTCTGTCCAGACCTCCAGGTCTTCTATGGTTGGTATTGAGATTAAAGGCTTGTGTCTCCATGCTGGTGGTATCCTTGAACACACAGAGATCTGCCTGTCACATGATCATCAGGATTAAGGGCATGTGCTACCACTGCCAGACTTCTGATATGGCTTGCTATTAGCTCTGACCCCCAGGCAACTTTATTTATTAACATACAAATAAAATCACATTTCAGTACAAATAAAATATCACCATACTGCCTGGTGTCTGTTTAGTCTCTGTGAGCCCTGGTTAGTTGATTGTGTGAGTTTTTGTGTGGTGTCCTTGACCCCTCTGTCTCCTACAACCCTTTCTCCCCCTCTTCTGCAGGATTCCCCAACTCTGCATCTGTTTGCATCAGTAGTTGGATAAAGCCTCTGATGACAATTGGACAAGATACCACTATGATCACAGGAGATGGCCAGTTTAGGCTACGAATCCACTAGTGCTAGGCATCTTATCTGGGATCATCCTTGCAGATTCCTGGGAGATTCCCTTGCACTAGGTTTTAATCTGACCCCCAAGTAACCCCCCTTTCCAGTAGTCTCTTTCAGCTACCCCCCACCCTGCACACACACACAACCCGATCTTCCATGTTCCTATCCCCACCTGCCCACAGCCCACTCATGAAATATCTTCTATTCCCCTTCTCAGGGAGATCTGGGTGCTCCTCCTTGAACCCTCATTGTTACCTAGTATCTCTGTGTCTGTGGATGGGACATAGTTATCCTTCACTTTACAGCTGATATTCACTCATGAGTGGGCACACACCATGTTTGTTTTTCTCACTCTGGGTCACCCCACTCAGGATGATTTTTTTCTAGTTCCATCCATTTGCCTTCAAATTTCGTGATATCATTGTTTTAACACCTGAGTAATATTCCATTGTGTAAATGTACCACATTTACTTTATCCAATTCTCAGTTGAGGGACATCTAGGTTGTTTCCAGGTTCTGGTTATTATGAATAAAGTTGCCATGAGCATAGATGAGCAGAGAGTCTGCAAGACATCAGTCCTTCTGGATTTTACTGTCTCTGCTGAGCAGCTATCTGGGTATGATTCTAATAGGTCTGCCTTTGTTCATTACATGGCCTTTTCCCCTTGCAGCTTTTATATTCTTTCTTTGTTCTCTATGTTTAGTGCTTTGATTATTATGTGGCAAGGGGATTTTCTTTTCTGGTCTAATCTATTTGGTGTTCTGTAAGGTTCTTTTACCTATAATAGGCATCTTCTTCTTTAGGTTGGGAAAATTTTATGCTATGACTTTATTAAATATATTCTCTGCATTTTTGAAATGGGTTTCTTCTCTTTCTTCTATTCCTATTATTCTTAGATTTGGTCTTTTCATAGTTTCCAAGGTTTCCTGGATTTTTGTGTTAGGGATTTTTTAGATTTAACCTTTTCTTTGACTGATGAATCTATTTCCTCTATTGTGTCTTCAATGCCTGAGATTCTGTCTTCCATCTCTTATACTGTGTTGGTGATGCTTGCATCTGTAGTTCCTACTCACTTACCCAGATTTTCCATTTCCAGGATTCCTTCTGTTTGTGCTTTCTTTATTGCTTTTATTTCCATTTTCTGGTTTTGAACAGTTTTCCTTCATCTGTTTCTCCCCCCAACCCCCTGGCTTTCTTTCCAGTTTTTTTGTTTGTTTGTTTGTCTTTTCTTCAATTTCTTTAAGGGATTTTTCTTTTCATATTCTCTTTAAGGACCTCCTTCATCTTTATAAAGTCATTTTAAGGTCATTTTCTCATGCTTCAGCTGTGTTGGAATATGCAGGTCTTTGCTGTTGTAGGATAGCTGGGCCCTCATCATGCTGTATTGCCTTTTCTGTTATTGATTGGGTTCTTATACTGACATTTATGCATCTGGATTTGGGATGATTATGGGTCTAGGTATTGATTCCTGTATTTGTCTTTGTTGGGTGGATGTTTTCTTCCTTGGTTTCTCTTTCCTCTCTGGTCTTCTGGCCTGGGGTCCCTAGATCTGGCCTGGCCTCTGGTAAAGTGGAAGTCATCTTCCAAAGTTGTAGATCAGGATATGGAATATGGAGCCTGGGGGAAGGAAGTGCTGTCTGGGTTGTTAGGGAAGTCTAGAGGGGTTTTGTGGCGCATAGGCAGTGTCTTACCTAAGGGTCCTAGGACCAGCCTGGCCTCCTGTTAAGACTGCTGGGGCTGTGGGCCCAAGTACGGAGCCCAGGGGAGAGGAGACAGTCTTGGGTTATTGGATGTGTTTTAAGGAGTATAGCTGGCAGTGGGTGATGTTCTGTTTGAGGTTCCTAGACCTTGCCTGGCATCTGGTAAAATCAAAGACTTCTTCCAAAGTAGTAGGCAGGGATAATGAGCCCAGGGGTGGGAGTACATTCTGAAGTTGTTGCACATGCTTAAAGAGGTTTAGTGGGTGGTGGGTGATATCTTCCCTGCTGTCTCTAGTACCACTCTGGTCTTCAGGAAAGCTGACAGGCTGTGGCCCTTGGGAAGGGCTACATTCTGGGGTTCCTAGGTGGGCTTTAAGGAGTGTTAGCAGACAGTGGGAGGTATCTTACCTGGGGTCTCTAAACCAGGCCTGGCCTCTGCTAAAACAGAAATCTTCTTCTAAAGCTGTAGACACATATGGGTATGTGTGGGGGTGCAGTCTGGGGTTGTTGGGCAGACTTAAAGGTGCTTGGTGGGTGGTGGGAAATGTCTTACCTGGGATTCTTAGGACCAGTCTTGCATCTCATAAGACTGGGCTGTGGGCCCTAGTATGGAGCTCAGGGGAGGGGTACAGTCTTGGGTTATTGTGCATGTTTTAAGGAGTGTTAGCTGGCAGTGGGTGGTATTCTACCTAGGGTTCCTAGATCCTGCCTGGCATCTGGTAAAGCCAATGACTTCTTCCAAAGTAGTAGGCAGGGATATAGAGCCCAGAGGTGGGGATGCAGTCTGGGGTCCCTAGATTCAACCTGGCCTCTGGAGTGACTAGGACCACACTGGCCTCCCAAAAGGCTGCCATGATTCAGGGTCCTAGTATTGAGATTGTGTCTTAATACTACACAGCTTCTAGATAAAACAGCTTTAACATATAATAAATACCTATAATATTTTTTTAAAAGACACTGCATAGTTCTTTTTACATCTCTATAGACACACATTTTACTCTGGGAACAAAACACAGGGCCTTATGCATGCCAAGCACATGTGCTGCTACTGGAATAAATTCTATAGTTTCTATTTTAATATGATTACTTTAAATACAGAGCTTTAAAATAATATACCCATTTACTTATATTTTACAAAGGACTTTATTTAGAGATTTTATAGTTATACATTTTGGTTCAAAGTTATACTACTTTTCAAAATTTTATTCTAAGAAAGATTGTTCAGTGACAACTTTCACATTTCCAAAGAAGAATGGGAAGAGGCTTCTAAGCAAATCTCATTTCCAGGAATGCCCTGTTCGTGAGCATCATGCACAGTCCTCACCTGATTATCTTTTAGCAATCCTGCTGAATTGTTTCACAATACTTTTACTTAATCCCTAATGAGTCTGACATAATAGTCTGCAAAGTGTTGCAGTTTTCTACAGCTCTTTTACTTAATGAGGTATCATGGGCTTACTAAGTGAATGCATCAATAAAACAAGGTCTATTTCACTATGTGTTGGTAGAGAAATGGTTCATCTTCCTTACTGCTGAATTTAGGGAATATGTTTTACATATCATAACTTCTATCAATGAGAGTAGTCTAGTGTCGGCTGACATGATCTATGATTCAAGTATAACAAAGTAGATGCATCCATCTTTTGAAGTCTATTTTGCTGAAAGAATCATAAACACTTGTATTTCTGCTTCTATTAGATTTAAGTGGGAAAAAACAAAGGAGGCCCATTGTTCTTTTTCTGATTTAATTCAGTGTAGCTGAGAAACTCTCTGGCAGCTGCGCTGTTCTTGCAGTTTTAGTACACAGACTGCTCTTGATTTATTAGCTTTCAGATAGGAGCTCTGCTGTGCTGCTGTGATCTTTGGCTTACACAGCACCTGTGTAGACCTCCATGATACATTTTATTTATTATTTATTCAGCATTAAAGGATAAATAGGAGACAAACTGGTTCAGAGATCACCTGAACTTTTGTCTTCTGAAGTCTCTGAAAACATGCGTTCTGATTTACTTAAAATTAGGGCAGTCCAATCAGCTAAAATGTTATGGAAAATGGGATGGCGTGTGTAGAGGACCTAAATGAAGAGACACTTACTTAGGGTACTGCATTGCTGTTCATTTTAGCCATCTTCTCAAGGAGGTTCTCTGTCTGTAGGCACACTGAGCTGGCGTCATCAATCCCCAGAAAGAACATCCAGAGAAAGGGCTTCTGCCAAGTTGAACTTGACCATTTGTTATCATTAGAGAGCTGTTTGTAAAAAACAGAATTTTCTTCTTAGCTGACAAGGCACAAATCTCAAGAACTAAATAACCCAGGACCAGAAAAGAATCTTGGTCTCATCCATCATTGGGTGGGTGGGAGGGGGGAAGCAATGCTTCCGTTCTCCTTAACAGCATGAGGGAGTTACGCATCACACCTCAAATATTTTCTGCACACCTGTGATGGGAGACAGGTGCTTTGAAAAGTCAGTGAATCTGGAAGTTACTATTCATAATCTTTTTTTTTCTATTTTAAAGGTGAGATCATCATTGGAGCTGCTATGAAAAATAATGTTATACTTTGAAGAAATAAACCTTTTTGTATTCCTAAAAGTCTGTTAAATAATTTGAAGTTTTATATTTTTGTCTAATTTCTGTATAGATGTCAGTAATGATGCTTAGATAATTTCATTGTATAAGTATTCTAGTATCTGTTTGACCCCCTCTCCCAACATGAGTGTTATTATGCCACTTGTTCCTTCAGCTCTATGCCCTCAACTCCAGCTTTAGGCTGCTTCCTGGTTGTGAAAAACAGAGGTTCTTTCATGGCCCCCTTTTTTTTTTGCCTTGCTTCCTGACATCATCTACTTTCTGTGCTTAAACATTTATCCTTGCTTCTCTCTGCCTGTGCCACTAGCCTGGTGCATGACCCTGTCTCTTGCTACCTGGTTATTTTTTTTTTATGGTCTTGTAGCATATTTCTGATTTTGCCTTTGCTTCTATGGAACTCTTCGCCTATAAAGCAGTCAAAGGCATCATTTTACATATGAAAGCCGCAATGAATCCCTTCTGTGGTTAGAAATATTTTTGTCTTCCCATTCCAGTTACAGGTCATTCTCAGCCCCTGTCAGCCTCTTCAAGTGTCTGTCTGACTTGGCATCAGCTTATACCTTATCCTAGGCTGTCCTTCCTAAGAAATGTTCCATGCTGATTGTTATTAGAACATATGATGGATTACAAAATTATAAACAGCTTGGAGTAAGGTTCTCTAAGCATCAACATTAAGAGGAAGTCCATACTGCAGACATCAGAGGAAACAACTCCTTACTTCATTTTCAGACCTGGGTAGAGATTTATCATGTGATACCATGTGACATGAGGGTGTCGGGTTATTGTAAATGTTAATGAAGTCCACATGAAAGGCTCAAAGATAATTTCCTCACCTTCTACAAACAGGTTATTTCTAAACTTAAAACAAATCTTGATGGGAAAGTAAGTTAGGTCCATGTTCTCAAATGATCCTCTTCATGCCAATTTCTGACTTTTGAATTCAGGAAAGGAAAATGAATTCTCATGTAAAGCAAAAAAAGCAGCACTATTAGACTGGAAGCCATTGGAGGGTTAAGATGCATGAAGAGGAGCACTGTGTAGGAAACATTGTACTTACATAGATGTTTCAGAACGGACTGGAGAACATCTTGTCGAACATCTCTTGAATTCTGCTAAAATGTCACGTCTCCTGATACATCTTCACATATGTCACTTCTGTACTTGGGAGGCCTGTGCATCACAAGCTGGAAGCACATTTTGTACTATTTTTAAGATTCAAGTGTCAGACTGTCACCTTGGCTCACAGTAGCTGTGGTAACATGGGCGACTGGGTTAGTTATTTTTCTCACCGCTGTGACAAATGTCTCGCAGAGGCAACTGTGGATTTATTTTGGCTCACAATTTACAGGGGTCAGTGCATTATTGAAATGGCATGATGTGAGGCTATGGAGCTTACATTGTGGTGTGTTCACATTGTGTACCACAATTAGTGTTGAAATCCTTGTCATTTTTCCCTAATGACTTAAATGACCCAGCTAGGCCTTATGACTTAGGTTCTATATTCTCTCAAATGACCATGACTATCTGGGAAGCGAGGGTTCAAACACATGAGCCCATGAGACTCATTTTAATATTACATATCTCACTTGGTTCTGCTTCACTTTCTTTGTAAAATAGATGTTAGGATCTTGTGTGTCTCTACATTGTTAATAAATGCGAACTGGTTTAGGTGTTGGCTGGTTTTATGTCAACTTGACACAGCTGTAGTTTTACATGAGGAAGGAGCCTAAAATGAGAAAATGTCTCTCTAAGACTGTGCTGTAGGTAAGACTGTAGACTCTTTTAATTATCTTAATTAGCGATTGATTGGGGAGAGTGGGAGGGTCCACCCCTCTGTAGGTGGTACCACTCTGGGTTGATGATCCTGTGTTATAAAAGGAAGTAAGCTGACCAAGCCATGTGGAGCAAGCCAGCAAGCAGCACCCCCTATAGCCTCTGCATCACCTCCTGCCTCCAGGTCCTAATTGATTTAGATTATAAACTGTTACTTGTAAGTGTGAGTGAAATACACTCCTTCTTCTACAGGTTGTTTGGGGCATGGTGTTTCATCACTGCAATAGTCATCCTACTTAAAACAATTTATATGTGTGAAAACTTGAAGAGGTGTCTGGTATGCTGCAGTCTCTAGATAAATTTTATTTTCATAGCTTTAGAATACCTGTATTTTTGTGCATCATTTAACTATGTGCATTTTCTAGGTTCCTCTCATCTATGAGATTATGAACATCTTGGAAAGGCTTTTGATAATTACTTCTATAAGTCATATCAATTGGTCCATGTGGAGTGAATGTATATCTGTTATCATTGCCTCTCTTCAACAAAATTGCTCAGTAATCACCATCTAGAAGTAACTAAGAATGTGCATTTTTCTAAGAGGAAAGTCTTGGTGTCAGCTGACTGCTGTAGACAATGACAGCCTTCCTCAAATTAGACCCCAGTGTCACCTGTTAGTAGCATGACTAATGTAAAAACTAGCGTTTCTTAGATGAGTGAATATTAGGATATCCTCTTAGAAAAATGCAGTTAGGTTTTCAGCTCCACTTTGTTTCTTAGTACTTCATTCATTCTACTTCTCATCTTCATCCTTATCTTTCTTTTCTTCTTCTTCTTCTTTCATTTCTTCTTGTCTTTCTAGATTTCCTTTCAACTTGGACTTCTGCTAGAGAAACCAAAGAACAGTGGAGAATTTTGGAAAGTGTTTGCCTACCTCCATTCTGGATAGGATGCTGCATTGGAGCTAGCGTGTTAGGCAGTATACGTGTTTTAATGACTTACAGGCTCTCTGGCTTTCATTATAGGGTGTGTTCATTTGCTTAAAACACTGACAGCAATGCACTTTGTAATTTCATTGAACACTGCAGGGGTTATGGATATAATGCCGTAAAAATAACAACCTAGAGTATTCAAAGTTCTTCCTAGGGAAACATTTCACCTTACAGTCAGTTTTTCTGTACTGCTGTTGTCAAAAGAATGTGTAACAGCCAGATTAAAAAACTACATTAGGTACACTGAAGAGAAATAGATAGGTTTGGGCAAGTCACCTAGATAAAGTTCTTCAAGGACAGACAGAAATGTGTGCCCTGCTGATGAGGTTTAGGACAACACCTCCTCCAATAGCATCCCAATCCTGAGAAATTGTTTTTCTCTCTGACTAACAGAACTTGGAACTGAGCTACAACTATATACAGCTTGACTCAATTTTCAGGTGTAGAATTTGTTCTCAAGGAGTGGAAAAGACAGATTGGATCGCACTGTCATGTTCTCCTAGAGGAGACATAGGCAGGTGATGTAAAGCCAGAACATGTGGACAAACAGTGTGGAAAGGACCATGCATCACAGACTGCTTGCCTGGGTAGATGGAAATATCAAGGGTATAATCTCTGGGAAGGAGAGACTGCTGCCCTGGGTCCATACATATCATTCATCCTTGTGGCCATATTGAGAACACAGGGCACATCTATTTTCTGAAATTGGTAACTAGTCCTGTTCCTGCCTTGGCAGGACCTGGAGAAGCTACTCAATAGGTTGGAATTATCTAAATACTCTTAAACTTATTTCCCCAATCCAATTGTAAATAGAAGAGATTCGAAGAGACTAACACACACACACACACACACACACACACACACACACACATACACACACACACACACACACACATACACACACAAACAACCTAATAAATGGAGTAAGAAGTTGAACTCCCTTGGTGATGTATGCAGGTTTCCAGGAAATGGTGTAGCACAACGTAGCACTAGTGATTAAATGCCCCAGTGGTAATGCAAAGCAGAGATGCAGTCTACTCCCTGGGGACTTGTTGCAGCAAAACCACCTAATCAAATCTTCTAACAAGGCTCTTGCTGTGGAGTACAGTCAGTTGGCAGGCCTGTTAGGCTCCACTTTCCTTTTTCACAGACATCACTATCTGTCATCCCCTTATTCCTTTTAATTGCTCTGAGCAAGGATTTTGTTATCCACTTAGCAGTAGGGACCAAATTCATCAATACTCAATTTAAGCAAAATGCTCATAAAGATGGCAGTGAAATCTCTGCTGCTTTTCTGAATATCACGATGGCTGGACTTCTGCAAGCAGGCCTTCCTCTTCATGTCTGTGCAGCTCTTCTGGTCCACTGTGTCTCTAGCCAGCTACACTCAAATCTGGAAAGACATTTTGCTTTTGTTTTATTGTTTAAATAAAATTGCTACCCCTTTATTTTTGTGTGGCTTCCAGATAATTTGGATCCACTGAATCATGATACTATGAAAATATGTGCATGGCATTGCTCAAAAAATGCTGACTCAGCTCCAATTTTATATGACAGTAACCCTTATCATGCACTTATGCAAAGTTAGAATTAGAAAAGAAATAGATTTTAATAAATGTATTTAGAATAATTTAATGATAAAATAATAAAATAGAAACAAAATAAATTAGTTTAAATGCAAACCATGCTAGTTTTTCATTTTGAAATCTATCATGAGAGCTTCTTACATGTATGTGCTATTAGTAATCTCATATTTAAAGCCAATAAACAATAACTCCTGAGTTTGGTGGCATGTATGTGCAATCCTAGCACTTGAGTGACAGAGGATTATTGTGAGGTTGGACCCAACCTCAGCTACTTGTTGAGATCTAAACCATCCAGAGCCACATATGAAGATTCTGTCTCAATTGCCTGCCACCCAGAAAAGAATTTCATAGGTTGATTTCTGTGATAATCAATGTATAAAAATGTATAAATTCTCAACATTTAAAAATCATTATTTCTACAAAATGGTAGAAAATAAAATCAAAATTTCTAAAAGATTTCATTATTTTTAAAATATACTTTATTATAAAATAACTTGCAAATAAATAAAGACATCACACTTGCAAACTAACCAGACCCAAAGTATGTACAACTTAATGAACTTACATATAGTTAAAACTGGAATTAGAAACAGAAGCTATGAAGCTTCAGGTTACATTCTAAATTTCATTATCAAATATGCTTTATACAATTATCCACCACCAAAAGAAAACAAACAAAAGTTCATGACCAATTTTGAACTAGTAAAACAATTAATCTTGTATCTTTTTTCATAACATGTGTCCATTGCCTGAATTCAGTGCTTTCTCATTCATTTATATTTAACTTTATATTTTTTCATAGACACATACATGTATTATTGGTTCCTCATGTGTGAGAAGAGAATGGATGGACTTAGAACGCAAATATTAAGCAGCTTGAGCCACACAATCTCAGAAAGAAATATTTTGAGTATGTGAAATAAAGACATCAAATACTATTTGATTTCATGATTATATCCTATGCTAAATTATCATGTTATTTCTCAAAGTTTAATAAATCACATTTGCACTTGAACTAATCATTAACTAAATTGATAAAGTGCAGCAGAAATGTTAAAAAAAAGCTGAATCATAAATATGCAGTATGGCAAACCTGTTTGTAGCTGATAAAATTTCCAATACATTTCCTCCTTTCTCTCATTTTTACCACAGGGTGTGGGAGAGTGGTGTGAAAGAAAATGAAATTTCCCACAAAATTCCCAGTGAGTTTCACCGATGAAACAGATTCATTGACTATTTGCTTATGCTTGTATGGAGGGACAATCTAGGCCCGTCAGAAAGAGAAACTGGGGGCAGAAGCAGGAAAACTATATACAGATGGCAGCAGGATGGTTTTTTAAGGAAACCACACAAGAAACCTGGTTTGGTCACTGGCTTATAAAATAACCACTCAGAGGCTTAATATTATTTACAAACTGTATGGCCTATGGCAGGCCTCTTGCTAGCTAGCTCTTACAGTTTAACTCAACCCATAACTATTAATCTATGTATCACCATGTGTTCCATGGCTTTACCTGTGCCCCATTATATATTGTTCTTTGAACTGTGGGTTGGCATCTCCTCTCATTCTCCTTTCTCCTCTCTCTCTCTTGGATTTTCCCACCTGGCTCCATCCTGCCCTGCCATCGGCCAGTGCAGCTTTATTTATTAACCAATCAAAGCAATACATATTCACAGCATACAGAAAGACATCCCACAGCAAATGTGGATAAAATTGTGAATTTATTTTATAACTTTATCAGTGAAGACTCTGTGTGTTATTCATAAAACTCTTAGTTCCTAATAGTACATAGTATTAGGGAATCTTTTTTTTTTTTTTTTTTGTTTTTTGGAGCAGGGTTTCTCTGTGTAGCTTTGCGCCTTTCCTGGAGCTCACTTGGTAGACCAGGCTGGCCTCGAACTCACAGAGATCCGCCTGCCTCTGCCTCCCGAGTGCTGGGATTAAAGGCGTGCGCCACCACCGCCCGGCAGTATTAGGGAATCTTGTGAAGCATCATAACACCAATAAAAAATCCTACTAATTGAACAACAATGAAGATACAAAGTTAACACAGGACATCTATTCTCTGGTGATGGGTCTTGGGAGAAATGACTCAGATTCCTACAATGAATAGAAACATGATACTAGAAGTGGCAAATTTGAGTGTTGAATTTTAGCTTATCTCTCAAATAAAACATTCGTATTTGTGATTTTTAGTGACTCTTGGTATAGCTATGTAACCATTCAATTTTTCTAAAGAATCTATTCTCTAAGATAGAGAAATATTGATAATATTTTTAAACGTGAACTTCATTTGATTCTTCAGGTTTAAAATGGATTATCTAAAGCACTCTCAGCAGTTGTGTGGAAAAAATGTTAACTCTCCCTAGGTAAATTTCTATTGATTGTTAATGCTCAGAATTGGCTATCAGAATTCCTCTGCTGCTTGCAAATTTAATAATATGCAAATATTGTCAATTTGTGTTAATGTTGCCATCTCTCTGCTTGGCTACAATAGTTTGAGACTGTGTGAGCCTAAAGCTACAGTAATGGCTTATATGTAGAGTTTAATACAATATGAAATATGTATTCTCTTATAGGACTAACTAACTAAATGCAAAAATGGTTCATAGGTAGGATTTGATGCAGCATGAAAATATGTATTCCAGTGTAGGACAAATTAAATAAATGCAAAATCTTTGCTTTCATACATGTTTATAAGTAAGATGAATACCATTCTAATCAATTTGTTTAGCTATATTTCTAAATCAGATAGGAAGGTAGAATTGGAGACCCCAGAATGTATTCCCTTTTACAATTAAACATCTTGATGTGAATATTTTCCTTGAAAATCACTTCTGCACAGATCAGGAGGTTTCAAACCCTCCTTCACTGCACAGTCTCAGAATGCTAGTTCAACTTGCCTTTGATCTCTTTATCACTGAGACTGAAAATAACAGGGAAGCCCTCCCAAAGGTGAGCATAATAAGCAGAACTCCTGAATTTGAGTTGGGAAAGGCAGGCTAGTGTGTGGTGCATGCAGTGTTCACATGAAGTTATAAAAAAGACTGGGGGAAGAAACAAACAGTTTGAAACACCGCTTTCTGTGGCAATAATTCCTTTCTCTTAAACCTCCAGTTTGGCCCAGCAATGTTGATGCCTCAGGGTTTGTGGAAACTCTCACTTACACTAACGATTTATTAAAGCCTTTGAAGCTAAACTTCAGCTTTTGTCAGCTAAAGGTTATTATTTCTTCAAAGAAAATATTAGGACACATGTTAATGCAAATTTACACCCATCCTATTTAAATGCAAGAACAAAGAATGGGGACAGTACTCCTGAATTTAGAGTTGCTGCAGCGGGGAAGACGGCACGTCTGGGAAGTGCTGTTTGTTCATTTATCCATTTACCCAGGAATTTAAATGTTTCCTGGGGTTCTCAGACTCTGGTAATATTGCTCTTAATTGTTTTGCGTTGGGGCGTGTAGAGAAGAGATATGTCATTTCTCAACTTAATGATCTAATTTTGGAAGGAAATAAGCACAAATCCATTCAGAGAGTGCAAAAACAAAAACAATGAATGAAATGAAAAATGAACAGAACAGCAATGTGTTAAGGGAAAGATACTCAGTAAACACTTAGTCAGACACAGTGCCTGTGAGATAATGTTGCCAGCACTCAGGGCATGTCATCAGTTACTAACATTGCTGCCCTGTGGAACTTATGTTCCAAGGAGGTAGGCAACACAAAATAAACTCATGAACAGATTATATGGCTATACCATGTTAAAAAGATGACAAACCATTTTTGAAAAACAATGTTGGAATGAGGGCACTGTAAATGCAGCATGAAGGGGACAGCAGGGTGTCTTCAGGTGACAGATTTACCACAGGTCCTTGCATTGGCAGAGGATAAAGGAGGGCTGACACTAGGCAGTTTTTTGACATGTACAAAAAAGAGACAGGGCTTTCTAGAATAGAAAGGAACAAGGAACATTATAAATAAGAATCATTCTAACTTTTCCCTTGGAACTTTAATAAAGCAGAGATTGTCAAATAAATTGTTTAAAGTTCACTTACTTGTAACAGGGCTCATGACTTATAAATGAGGTTTAAAGTAGGGGAGTGTTTAGTTTAATTTAACTAATTTCTTAGGCTTTGCACAGAACATCCTGACTTGGGAGGGAGTATCCTATCTTTCCAGGAAACCATCACTACTGTACCTGTTTGTGTGTGTTGCTGCTGATGTTCATTAAGATACCAGGGTAAAGCAGGGGGCATAGATCAATACAACTGACCGTTGAATACCATTCTCAGATGTGTGTCCATGCATCTATACATGATCTTAAGACAAAGGAAAATGAAGCTACTTTGACCTATAGTCTTGATATTTGCTGTGAATTATTCTTCATTGAGTAACCATTATGTTGTCAAATAAAGACAGCTGTTTGGGTAAGTGAATGGGCCACAAATGTAACTATTGGTACATTTGGTAGGAAACTCTTACCCTTAGTCTATTGTCTAACATCATTCTAACTAATATCAACATCAATTTAACATAAAACTATCAAAGTCCAAAATTCTCTTGTTTCATTTATTCCCTAAAAAATATTATTGAAGGTATGTTTTATGTGAGGAAATATTGGACAATTTAACACTGAATAAAACAGAGACGTGCTTGGCAAATTAGAGGAAGTGAAAGATCTCACAGGGTTTTAAAACCTAAGTGTCAGTAGTAAGGACAAAGTCATGAGATGAGATTGAGAACAATGGCAATACCTGTTGACTGGATTTATTCTTGTGTCAAATACCATTACACTACTCGTATATGTTCTATATAATTCAACCCTAAACTTAACCTGATACATTAAGTATGATCCACATTTTGGATCAAGGCACAAAGTACCTAAGGTAGCACAGGCTGTGATCGTTATCGCTAGAATAGGCATTTAAGCAAGTAGGATTCATAATTAGCTCCTTAGCTAATGGCCTCTAACTCTCCTAACTTATGAATGGGTTATGTCCCAACAAACCCCAAATAAATGAAAAACCCCACAATGTGAATATGCATTCCATCCAGCTAACCTACAAATAGTACAGCTTGGCCCACTGCATTGTGAATCAACAGTGCCTCCCTTTGTGCTTGCCAGGCTGGCTGACAGCTTTGGCTTTCTGCCACCATCCATCATTAAGGAAGAGTCTCATAACACTTATGGTTAGCCCAAGCAAAGATCAAAATTCAGACTCAGAATATGGTTGCTTCTGAATGTGTACCAACTTTGCAACATCTTAAGTCAACAAATTAGAAATCAAGCCATCATCAGTTACTGACCATCTGTTTGCCTTTCACCATGAGTACATACTTGAGCCAAGAGCTGACTAAAGTTGAGGTCAGCAAAGTCTACTCCAGACAGCTATCCTTGTAAACAAAGTATTTAGGGAATACAGCCAAACACAATCATTCATATATTGTACATTGTATATTGTGCTACTGCACAGGTTGGGATATGCTTTGGCATTAGGATGTAATTGTGAGATATTTTGACAAACACCATATGTCCCACATTTTTTAAATATTTGCCAATTTTTTTTGTATGGAGAAAAATACTGGACTTAAGTAAGGGTCCAATTTATGTAATATACAGATTAAGCATATTGTCCCAGGTAGAAAAATAAGTATGAGCAAGCACAGATATCCAGAAAATCAGCTGTCAGCTATGAAATTTACAGACATGCACACACACACACACACATACACACACACACACACACACGGTGATAGTGTGTTCCCCAATATATTGTGCACCCTAATAAACTTATCTGGGGTCAGAGAACAGAACAGCCACCAGACAGACATAGAGGCCAGAAAATGGTGGCACACACGCCTTTAATCTTAGCTTTCAGGAGGCAGAGATCCATCTGGATCTCTGTGAGTTCAAAGCCACACTGGAAACAGCCAGACATGGTGACACATGCCTTTAATCCCAGGAAGTGATGGCAGGAAGCAGAAAGTTATATAAGGCAAGGCAGGAGGACCAGGAACTAGAGCCTGGTTAAGCTTTTAGGCTTTTGAGCAGCAGTTCAGCTGAAATCCATTTGGATGAGGACTCAGAAGCTTCCAGTCTGAGGAAATAGGAGGAGCTGATGTATTGGTAAGTTGAGGAAGCTGTGGCCTGTTCTGTTTCTCTGATCATTCAGCGTTCATCCCAATATCTGGCTCTGGGTTTGTTTTTTATTAATAAGACCCTTTAAGATTCATGTTATACACATACACACACACACACACACACACACACACACACACACACACACACACACGCAAATGCTGCTAGACTGACACAAAGCAAATGATGTTGGCATTGTGGAAAAAATGATGTCCAAAAGTCAGTTGCCAGATCGTTAAGTGGTGGGAAAGGTATGGAAACTTGTCTACAAGTTGGAAGTATGGCACTGGAATTTTTTCTACAAGGCATGATGTGATATGACTCAGTGTCAGGACCCTACTATGTACTTTCTTTATCCTCTTCAGGACTGAAGACCTTATTCCTGATGCACTGGAAATGCTTGTTGTTAGTGTTCCTTTTTTTTTATTTTGGTAAGTGAAGAAATGCCTTGCCTTAAGCAGAGCCCCATTCCCGTGGGCTGCTGCAACCATGCTGCAGAATATGTTGCACCTTTCTCAATGATCCATGAGCCTTAGATGTGGGAATTGTATTGTAGATGCATTCCTTGGGAGTGGAGCCACAACTATGTATTTTGAATGGTTGTGGTTTCTTGTACTCAGTACCCCTGCTTACACTTCAAAAAGATGCTCGTGACCACGGTCAGTCTCAGAGTGAACTCTCCAGGTTGTTAGCTCAAGCTTTAGATGCCACTGCGCTGCAGCTCATCTCCCTGCATTCCTCTCTTGCATAAGTGACTGTCCCCAGGCCATCCTCTAATAAGTTTCCTTAGATTTATCTCTGTAACAGTGTCTGCTATGCTTGCAAACGACCAGGCTGTGTTTAACATGCCTATGAAAAACTGTTGCAGGTAAAGAATCTAGAATTACAAAAGATGAACAGAAAAATATAGTTCACATAAAACAGGATGCTGGACAGATCAAATAATGTACTAACATATTGAGAACATGAGTTTATTTTGGGTTTTTCTTCAGCTGTAGTTGTAGGTAAATTGGAGATAAAATGTGGGTAAGAAAGAGAAGTTCCCAGGAAAACTATCGAACTCAAGTTAAGTAGTTGTGAATTGATGAGAGTTATCCTATTTCTTAAGAATTTACCTCTATTACAGATTAACAACTAGATTATCACTGTTAATGTTTTTGAAACTTTCATGAGGAAAGTAAATGTTTATTATTTGTGACAAATAATCCCTTATGAATATTTCAATTGGGCAATTCTAAATATCTGCAATAGGTATTTAGTAAAAATTGTGATGAAGATCACCTCATGGCTTTAGGATGACCCATTGCTCTGCCAGTTGGCAGAGCATCAAGGCACCTAGGTTTCCTCCTTCCAGCTCCAGGACGATGACAACTTCCATGAATACTGTTATACAGATAAGGTAAACGGGTCACTTAGCAAGCAATACATGAGGAGGGTTACTAGGAAATACACTTTCTCACTGGATGCTGCTTACTCATTAGCCCTACAGTATGGGATAAAGAGCTGATATTTGTCTGTCATCAAATCATCTTGACTTCATCCATGTTGAATCTGACTTCTTGTTATACATTCAAGTATAATTGTAAGAAGGCTATTGGATACATTGAGCATTAATTGAAGGATAATGTCTAGAATGAATAAGTAATTGTTTTTTACATGAATATATGATATTTAAAGTCCCTGAGATGACTTCATTCCTAGGGGTTGGGCGGAAGTGAAAGAGAGACTATATATCAGTTTAGGTTTGGGCTTACTGTTATTTTTTAAAAATATATTGTTTCTTTTATTTTTGAGACTAAAATTTCATCACTTTCACTTTTCATTTCTTCCCTCAAAACTCTCCCATATACCCTCTCTTCCCTTTTTCCAATCCATGGCCTCTTTTTAAATTAAGTGTTGTCACAGACACACACATACATATATATACACACATACACACACACACATATATATACACATATTTATATATATATATAGTGTGTATATATAACATACATGCATATGTGTGTACACTTGTGTGTGTGTGTGTGTGTGTGTGTGTGTGTGTGTATATGTGTGTATGTGTGTTCCTAAATGTGTAAGTTCAACCTGCTTAGTCTGTATTGTGTTATACATATGTATTTTATAAGGGCTTACTGTTAGGTATTGGAAAATCAATTGGTGTGCTTTTTCTTGGGAAATTTTTCTTCTCTCAGTATTCCTTAATTGCTATAATTCTTTGGGTAAGGTTAAGGCCACGTGGGTTTCCTCTGTTGTCATTAGCATGTCTATTGTTGCCCATGCTCTACTAATGTTTAGACTGTCATATTAGTAGGAATTTATGGGTTTAGCTTCTGTCATTTCTAGGATACACAATTTTGGATGAATACCCTATTCCTATGGTTCCTACAGCCTTTCTACCATCTCTTTCTCAATGATACATGAGCCTTAGATGTAGTAGCTGTATTGTAGATGCATTTTTTGGACAGGATCCACAATTATGAATTTTGATTGGTTGTGGTTTTGTGTAATGGTCACCTGACCCGTCCAGCAGGTCCAGTTATTCGTGGGTCTCGAGCTGGGAAACACCTGAAAGCCAAGGGGTGAGAAGGGAAGAGAGCCAGGCACATAATAAAACACTGAGTCAATCTGAATCGCGTCAAGGCTCCATTTATTAACTGTATGCTGAAGCTTTATAAGCAGAGCTTCAGGCAGGGGGGAGGGAAGCAAGGAGAGAAGAATGGGAATTCCTGAGGGAGGGTTAGGGTGAGGTCGCTTTGGTCCCAGGCCCCTGCAGCTGGCTGATTAGCATCTGTTTAGAAAGTTTATCTAATTGTAAATCCTGCGGTTGGCTGGTACCAGGCCCCTGCTGTTGGTTGATTAGCACATGTTTCAGGAGGTTTACCTAATCATAAATCCTGAAGTCTGCGGTGCCAGGTCCGAGGCTTGATAAATCAAGGAAAGTGACACAGCTGCCCGGAGTCAGTCTCCAACAGTCACCAATAGTTGCAAAGAGACCTTTGTGTGAGTATAAGGATGACTATTTATAATGTAGTTAGGGATTATGCTGATTTAGTCTATTGGTGTTGTAGGTTCTTCTATAAGACCAAAGACTTCATTAGCCCTGTGCAGTTGGCTAGATTTCTGATACCAGGTATAATTTCCCTCTTTTAAGCAGAATTTTATTTCAATTAGAGATCTATTGGTTACTACCAAGTTATGAGTGCCACTACTGCATGCTCAGTTTTATCATGCTGTGCTGTATATTTTTGTGGTTCATAGATATCATAGCTAGCTAAGTCTTTTGGTTGTTTCCCTCTTTTGGAAGTTTTGGTGCCTTCTGGAATCATGAAATCTAATACTCAGGAAGAAGGCTTTTAAGTCAATTCTGGCTCAAGGGCTCTGGGCCCTGTGTCTGAAGTGCATGGGTTCTTCAGCAATAGAGATTTACTTTCTACCTCTAGGGGTCAAAGAAAGGCAAAAAGAATAACCTGTGATACTTTAGCAGTCCCTTAGTTAAACCTGACGAACAACTTAAAAGAAGGTCTCTAATGTCTAGTGTTGAAGTTTTTGTTAGATGGTCTTTGACTCTTAGAGGAAGTGTTGTCAGCCTAGAGGGGAAATTTTTATTTTGTGTGTGTGTGTATGTGTGTGTGTGTGTGTGTGTGTGTGTGTGTGTGTGTGTGTGTGCACGTTTATACAACAATTTTTGTACATTATAGGTATATGATGTGTATTTTAGGAAGACATTTAATAGTATGATTCTTTATGACCTTTCAGACATCCATATTATTACTTTTATGTATTGATATCTCTTTTTCTGCACTATTCAGAGACCTTCCCCTATTTTCACATTTATCATTTTATCATTTCCATCAGATCATTTTATCATTTCCATCAATCTTATGCTCCCATTTCTTTCTTGAATTCTGTTTTCAAGTCCTGGATTGTCTTTATCATTTCTTTCAGCCTTGTAGATGTGTTTTCTTGGATGTCACTCAGACATTTTTTTCTCATTAAGTTATTTCTCCTTAATTTCATTGAGCTGTTTCTTTGTGTCTTCTTTAAACTCCTTGAATTCTTCTATGAAGTTTATGATTGTTATTTTAAACTCTGTGTCCTCAGATCCATCTAGATAATTCTCTTGGAAAAACATTTCTACAGGACTGGTAGATTTTGAAAAAAAGAGACTGGATTGATCTTTCATATTGTTAGTATTTTTGTGAAAAGATCAGGGCATACAGACTTTTTTTTTCCTATGTCTTGTATGGACAGAGCAGTTTGGAGCAGAAGAAAGTATGTGAAAGTGGATTGAGCCTAACTGTTGAAAATGACTTAGGTGGAATGAATTCAGGTGGACAGAAGAGACTGAACTGATGTGCAGGATGCCTGTACTGTTCCAAGCCTGCAGTGTGGAGGTGGATCTGGTTTGGTAGGGAGATTGTATGGGTGTGAGAGGGGCCTGTCATTCAGAGACAGGCAGGGGGGGTCATTTCAGAAGCCTGGATATTGGTTGTAGTGCAAGAAGTAGTGGAAAGACTAGGCAGGAGCTCTGGATGTCAGACCCTGACTAGATCTGGCAGCTGGGGAGGGTATGTGGAAGTTAGGGTCCAGAAGTCACCAGAGAAAGATGTACCTGATCTAGTTGGGTGGAGAAGCTGGATATAATCCTCGCTGGTATTTACAGATTGAGTAGATAGAGCAGAACAGCAAAGAAAACTGAGATGTAAGAAAGTAAGGATAAGGTACAAACTAGAATTGTTTCCTAAAGATAAGCAAATAATTCATTTTAGGATCAAGGCACAAAGAGTCTCAATCTCTGCTAATAAATAGAATCAACTGAATGAAGAGAGTTGAGTATTGGGCCTGCAGTGTGATTGTAATAAGAATAGTTTTATGATGTAGGTAGTCTCATCTCACTCAAGGTATGTTTTAGAGAGAGGGGCAGAAATGAGATAGAGACAAAAAATGTAGAGATTGTATTTGATAGTTGAAGATAAATAACACTCAGCATTGCCTTTTTACAAGAAGGAATAGAGTCAAAATTCATAGCAAAACACCCAATAATAAACCTAAGTATTACTATAGTCAGCTAATTATTAAAATATCATTGATAGATTATTTTAGTAGCATCTAGACAAGTGGATATAAAAAAAGAACAAAAATAAATACTTGGAGGAATCTACATTAATATTCATTTTTATCGCTCTATCTTCGAGAACTTAATTTTGATGGTCAGTTGAACTGAGAAGCTCCTAGGAGATTCCTCAAAAGTGACACTGGCTGTGTCTGTGAAAGTGTTTCCAGGGTAATGGGGTGAAAACAATTTGGTTTGCACTATCCAATGGGCTGAAGCCCAGCATAGTTAAAAGGGGTTGAGCCTGAATGACCATGTTAGAGCAAGCATATGCTCCCCTCTTTTCCCTTTTTCACTCCGGCAATATTAGTTGCTATGTTCCACCATGTTCTTCAGCTACAATGGACTCAAACTTCTGAAAACATGAGCAGAAATAAGAAATAAATCTTTTCTCCCTTAAACCATCCCTGACAGATTCTTTGTCACAGGGACAAAAAGTCTGCCTAACATAATCTCCTATTTCTATTGACTTTTGCATCATCTGTGACCTTTTTTAAGGATTTGTGGTTTTGTTTGTTTGGGAACATTTCTTGAACATGATAGATCTGGTATCAGTCTTCCTTAAATCATCCAAACCTGAATAAAGAGAGATTCAATACTAAAATTCTTTGTCAGGAATCTTTACTTATGTAGTTTATAGCAAGAGAGAAACACACACACACACACATGCACTCAAACTCGTGTGTGTGTGTGTGTGTGTGTGTGTGTGTGTGTGTGTGTATGTATACATGTATAGGTTTAGGGTTCATATTTTGTAGAATATGGTATGTCCTTGTATGATTATTTTTCTTCCCCGTTCAGTTACATATAGTCTTAACTCGGGGAAACAAAAAACAAATCAATTATCTCTTCTTTTAAAATGCCCAGAACAGCTGTGATTGAAATTGCTTGACCCAGAGAAATGGAAAAGAGACCAGAAAACACCTGGAAACAGAAAAATACTGATTTCTTTTAGTTGGAAATATTGCTTTAACAACTGGCAATTTGACTGTGTGTGTGAACATGCGTGTGTGCGTACATGACTGCGCATGCGCGCGTGTGCGTGCGTGCGTGCGTGCGTGCGTGCGTGCGTGCTTGTGTGTGTGTGTGTGTGTGTGTGTGTGTGTGATGAGATGCACTTTACTGGGAGGGCAGTTGTGGATGACACAGACCTTCATGATTGTCTCTTTGTGTAAATTTCTATCCTTTAAACAAAAATGGTGATTTTCATATTTAAAGGAAGGTTTAGGTATCTACAATACTGTGCAGTTACCTTGTGAGCACTGAAGGAAGTCCCGACAGCATAAGAGAAAAACACATGGCATTAATTATCTAATGAAAGTGGAGCAAAGAAGAATGACAACAGGAAGCTGTGGATGGGACAGTGTAGTTGATAGGAAATGGACTTTCTCAGATGCCTCTAGGCAGTTTTCTTGCTAGAAACTCTTTGTTGGTCTCTCTGTTTTTTTTTTTTACCACATTTTCTCCTTCCCTACTGAAGTAATTCCTATAATTTATTTTAAATTAGAAATAGAAATGGCTGTCATCAGTGGACTGCTTCTAAAAGGTCGGCCTGAAATTAAATACTTATATTATGGAAAGGACAAGAAAGATACAAACTAACAGCAAAAGAGACATTTTTATTTCTGCTCCGTTTCATTACAAGTCATGTAGACAACGGAAATGGAGTAGGGAAAAGGATATTTAGGAGTGAATAACCCCAGTACTTGAGAACTGAATTTTGTGCAGGAGGAAAGTGTTCTGTGATTGAAAGTGTGCCTGGCACTTCTTCTTTGATGGTCTGTGACAGTGTGAGCTCTCGGGTAAAAATTATTGCAAGGAAATTTTGGTTCATTAGCACTCAGTCTAGATGAAGTGTCAATATGATGATTACTGGAGATTTTTCTGAAATGGGGCTTATTTGAACTAGATGAAGAAGGAATTACAACAAATTGAAAGTGGCATGGATTTTCTGCTGTAAATCCTTGTGCTTTTCGATTGTTACGGTTGGAGGATGCTACTCAGGTGACATCTCCTTATCACCCTTCGTTCTTTCCTTCATGTGCGAGCTCTTTGTGACCCCTTCCCTGCATTCTGAGTGACTGCAATACACATTTTCCTTACTTGCTTCATTTCTTTTTTCAACACTGCTACAAGTGCTTACAGATGGAATTGTTTATGGTGTGCGGTGGATATTGTGTTTAGATTTCCAGAGAAGCATTACACTCTCTATTGAGTATGCCATCTGTCCTTTTGGCACTGTATTTTTAAAACCTGGATAATAAAAAAAAAATCTTCTGAACAAGGGTTTTCCCCCATTTGGGTGACTTCCAGGACCAAGAACAGTGGGGAGCAGGCTCAAAATGGCTGTGTAATTCAAAGGTGCAAAATTGAATCAGGACTTAGATTTTAAAATAAACTTATTCAGATTTTCAAATTGAAAACACATTCAGAAAGCATGGCTATGAATGGGAGGTAACAGCAAGTGTTCTGCTCAAAATCCTCACTCGCGTGACAGCATTTTGAAGAAAATGGAATTTGTAACTGCAGATTTTCTGAAATAAAATCACATCCAAACAGCGGGAGCTCTCAACAGAAGGTACCTGATAACTATTTTCTAAAATTAAACCTCATTTAAACTACATTCATTCTAAATGAAAAATGCACTGGAGTTGTTTTCTACATTAAAGTCAAATTCAAATCATTGTTATTCTGAGAGGTAAGGAGCTTGAATAAGTTCTGCCACGTAATGAAGATTAGTGTTTACTTCCTATTAAGATTGCAGACTAATTTGGGGGAAAATGTTTTCTTCTTGGCATTGGTTTCAAAAACACAGTGACTGAAAAGTTTCATTATTTGGGGAAAATTACTTATCTGGAAGACTTGGTGCTTATATCACATTTTAATCTAGTAAAAGAATAAACTATATGTGACATGTTATTGATCAACCTGCTTCTCAGAGAGAGAAACCACTTTGGGAAGTCACTGTCTTGATCTTAGACAGAGAGCTCATAATATAGAAATCAACATTGAATGCACACTTTTCTCTGTGGGGAAAAAATCAAGATTGTTTTGAGAAGACAAGAGTCTCTAGTGTTTGGCTGTCCCAGACCATTTTCTGTTGTTGTAACAAAAGGCTACAGGCTGCAAAGGGTGATATCAATAAACTCTGTAGGTGTTTGTATATTTATATAGGCCATTGTCAGAAAGCATAGGAAAGCTAAGAGCTTTATGTTTCACAATGCATGACAGAAGAGCAAGCGAGACCATGAGAGATGTGGAGACAGGTCACTCAGTCACTGCTTCAGGGATGGCAGTAATATGTCCACGAGGGCAGGTACCTCAGACATAAGCACCTTCAGAAAGTCCCACCTTTTGGATTAGAACAGTGGCATAATGGTTGATTCTCCATGTGTATGTTCCATTCTCAGCAAATGACCCTTAGCATAACAATAGCAATTTAATTTAATATGTGTTCTCCAATGGGACCTATAAATTGTAAAGTTCTGCCTCTGGCTCCTGAAAACCCATGTGCTTCAGACATGACACATAAATATAATCATTTCATCTCCAAACCTCAAAAGCCTTAATATATTCCAAGCCTGCTCAAAAGCCTAATGTGCAAATTCTCATTTAAATCAAGGAATAATTTTACCCTGAGGCAGATTTCCTCCAGCTGTGATTCTGTGCAATCAAAACAACTTGTATATTACCAAAACAATTGGTAGGAAAAGCATAAGACAGACATTACAATTTTAAAGACAGAAATAGGGCTTGGTGAGATGCCTCAGCAAGTGAAGGTACTTGCCACCAAGACTGATGATTGAGTTCTGTCTTCAGCACTCAGATGGTGAAAGGAGAGAGCTGGCACTGGAAAGTTATCCTCTGACCTCCACATGGACACACCAACATATATATGAACACTATATATATATATATATATATATATATATATATATATAAATACCTCACACAAAAGAAATGAAAGTAGAGAAGTATATGGTTCCAAGTAATTCCCAAACACAAGACATAAATCTTAAGACATAAGAAAACCTTCCTTGACGTCATAGCCTACATTTTGGATACTTATATGTGGGGTGAGCAATTCAGGGCCCACAGGAGGACCATCCTACAGCTTTCCTGTGCTCATGGCAGATGGCAGCTCTTAGGGCTAAGAAGGCAGGCTCCCGGCTCTCTTAGGCTGAATTGCAGCTGGGAGCTCCATAGTTCTTGGGTCATAGGGACAGCCCCACCCTGATTGCCCTAGCTAGGACTCTTTGCTCATGCTCCAACTATACAATCTTGTCCTAGTAGGACTTCTCTGATGTTGCTCCATCTCTGTGACAAGTGTCTGACAGATTCTACTTCTAGCACATAGCATCCTGTGGGCTCCAGACAGGAGAAAAGATGCTTACACAGCTCTTGCAGTCGGAGCATGTGTAAATTTGGAACCTTGTACACAGGATGAAGACTCATTGATTGCACACTCTAGAGAACTTGAGGTGTATCTGGGACATCTGAGGAACAATTTACCAAAATATGAGGGATAGGAAATAGAGGTGACTCCAGGATTTGAGTCTCTTAAGGTGACCAGCCCTGAACCCATGTCCTGGAATTAGGGTGCTCTGCTAGATTTCTATGTGATGTGAAAAGTGCAATCTCAGAGATCAGTAAGCATCCTATAGTTATTCTCCTATGATACTATTGAACAGTACTCTATACCTTTTATCTGTATTAATCTGTTGGGCAACAATGGCCCATCATTTTTTTCTTAATTTCTTTTGTATTGCTATAATGAAATATCTAATTAAAAGCAACTTAAAACATAAAGGGTTTATTTTGGATTGCAGTTCAAGGGTACAGTCCATTAGGACTGAGAAGTCAAGATAATTGGGCAGCTGTTCACCTCGTATCCACAATCAGAAGCAGAGGACCATGGATGCAAGCAGGCTGCAAAGCTCATGTTCTTAACTTATAGTCTTGTTTGTGGTTGAGCTCTCCACAGTCACTTGTTCCCTGCAGTTTCATATGTTGTTAGTTTCTCTATGTCCACTGCACAAAGAGATGTCTCTGATGAGGACTGAGAGCTGCAATAATTTGTATGTAAAGACATATATCTTTAGGATACAGTTTGACATTTACCAAAATAATAGTAGTTGATCCATAACTGGGGCCTATGAGCTCCTGAGCCATGAAGTTTTGACCAGATTTATACTATCAAGCATGTAGTTCTTCCTGTGGAACAGATCTTAAGTCTGATCAGAAAGTAGTTGGCTACTTTCACAGTATCCATACCACCAATGCAACCGTGGGCATATTTTGCCAGGCCAGTCATTACTGTAGCTCCTAGGATTAACAACAGTTTTAGAGAGTAAATTCATGATCATTATTGATGGGAGCATGGCAGCAGGCAGGTAGGCATGGTACTGAAGCAGTAGCTGAAAACTTACGGGTTGAAACAATAACCATGAGTAAAGAGAAAGCTAATTGAGAATGATGTGGCTTTTGAAACATTAAAGCCAATCCCCAGTGACACAGGTCCACCAACAAGGCCATACCTCTTAACCCTTTTCAAACAGTGCCACCAACTGGGGACCAAGCATTCAAAAATGTGAGCCCGCGAAGGCCATTTTCATTCAAACTACCACAGGAGTAATAAAAAAATTCTATTAATTGTCTACAAAAAAACCCATATTTGCCTGTTTTACACTTATCTCTAAATGGTTCTGTCTGCCTGTAACATGTGAACTGAGGAAACTAATTGGTGAGTAGAAATCGGCCACTGATTACCATTGTAGATGCTATAAGCAGTGCCTGGGGTGTCTTCAGAAGTTATGTTTGTGTTCTATAAAAAATCAGATTGGAAAAGAAAAAAAAAAACAACGTTCCTACTCCTGGGGATGGATATATATATATACCAGTAAAATTAATTAGAGAACTCTAGCTTAGTTTAAGTATGTATTACTTAAAAGAATGTTTTGACTCCTTAGTTATAATCTTAGGATATGACTATACCTGATGAACAACACAGCTTAGGCATCTTTTAGTATACAGTAAATGAACATTTTCACCAAAGTTGGACAATGTATTGAGATACTCTTTGGAACTTATTACCAGCATTTATATGTGTGTCTTGAATTTACTAAGAGGGATTAAGCATACTATTTGACATCCATTATCACTTTCTGCAGAGAGAGTGAAGCTCAAGGTATATGGAATGTCTAAGGACGTATTTTTTAAGTTTGCTCTCCATATAGCTATATAAGATTTTAGAAGAAATTTGAAAGAGCATAATACATGTATTCCCTTATTTATTTAATTTATAACTAAATTAAATTTGGCTTTTTGTCCTATGGTTGATAACATATGTATCGCTATGTTGAAACTGAATTTTTTCAGGAAGAATGGAAACTTATGTTGTTGTTGGATTGTATTTTCAGCTGGTATGAACTTAATAAGGAGGTTACAAGGAATTGGTCCAAAGTTAATTCTCCTCTGTGACTGCTATACTTTAGAGGATTTTTGTACCATTGTTTATTGTTCCTTAGCTTTGATGCTATGGATTAATTATTCTTTGACACCGAAGGGAGGGTCACAATGTGTTTGTAGCACAAGCCAAACTTCCCAGTTCAAGTGCAAGTCAGAAGAGGGAAGCCTGAAGTTGTTTCTGGTTCTACCGTGTTACCTTAGTTCTATTGTCTCAGAACTCCATGGACTTTCCCCCCTAGATTCTTTCATTCAACACAAGTTTGAGAGTCATTCATGTCAAATGCGTATATTTATTAAACTTGTGTATTTATTGCTGAATGGCATTAAGTTATTCTAATGCCAGGAACGGTTTATTCTCTTTTCCTTAAAAAAGATATTGGTATCCTATCAGTCGCTGGCTATTTTATATAAATTTGTTTGGTGTTACCTTTTTGCCCAGGTTCTCCCTGCCACACCTCCCTTATCCTCCCGTCTCTCATGTTCTTTCGTTCTCATCCTGACTTAGGCTCCTGCTTTTCCACTCTGCTTTTACCTTGACTTTCTCTCCTCTCATTTTACCTTTTCTCCCACTTCTTCTTCGTTTTCTCAGGTTTCTACTCCTGTTGAGCACATGTATAGGAGGAAGGTTTATCAATCATAATTGTTTCGTGCAATTGTTCTGTTCTTTTTCATTCACCATTGCTTTGGGTGCATTTATTTCATCCTTTGTATTTCCTTCACTTGCTATTTTTAGTGGCTTACTTAGTTCGATGTGGCTTTCTGATTGTTCAGTGTAAGCCTCTTCCACAAGATTTCAGTCTTTTTAATATGTTTAGATGTGTTTAATGGTACAAAATATGGTATGGGTCCATGTGGACCCAGGAAGATACACTCTGCACCTGTCTTTAGTAGTTTGTAGTTATCTCTGTCAGTTGCCAGCCAGTAAATAATACTGTTTATAAATATGAGGGCAGTAAAATTCACTGATAGAGATTATAGGTCCATATTTTCCCTTTTATTTATGGCAATATTTGCTTCACACCTATTGAACATCTCATTAGTCATTGTACAATTAAGGATCCTGAAGTCTTCCTGATGAAGGAAGTTTTATCATTACAAAACAGACATACTTTTTCTGTCAGCCTTCTGTCTTGAAGTTTATTTGTAAAATAATAACAACACTATTCCACCAACTGTCTGCTTAATGCTTTTTTCTTCAATTTGTAGGTTGCAGAGACCCTGCTGTGTAGCCAGTTTGCCAATTTTAATTTTAACTTTTGTGCTTGACTATTTTCCCTCCATGCAGTCCTTGCTGCAATCGAGTTAACAGAGCTTTCATTAATCTTGTTACATATGTTGCACATAGTTTCACTCACCCACAGTTTATGCCATATTTATATAGGTTTCTACAAATGTAAATGTTTGATATTTTGTTAGCATTTTTGCTTAATGTGTTCCATCTTTTCAAGCAGGGTGAACTCAGCCTGAGTCTCTGGTTTCTTGCTGGCTTCTAGACACTCTGTTAGTGAGCAAAGGCCATCACAAAGCTCAGACCACCTCCTGTCTTAGACTCATGGCATTTCCCTTCCTTATACACAAGCCTTGATTCTCATTGTGGTACATATTTATTATGCATATATTTTATTTATGAAGCACATATTTTGCCCAGTGTTTGTGTGTTTCATAAAGGAGTGAAAATCTGATTACTGATATTTCATTTGGCTAGATGTGAAAACTTTCTTTTCTCTTGAGATATATTTCATCTGTATCTAAGATTCCAGGTAGCTAGAATTTTGTTGATTGTATTTTCCTTCCAATACTTTAAAGTTATTCCATTTCTTTCTGGGTCATTGCTTCTAGATTAAACTATGTTGTCTTGTCATTGTCTCATTTTGTATCATTTTCCTTTCTTTTTGTAGTTCAGTTCTTCACCTTTAATTTTAGCATTTAACTAGGATTCCTAGGACTGATGTTGTACCCCAGTCCTCGTGTCCCTCACTTAATTATTCTTATGTTTACTATATTACTAATACCTTGCTGTGCATTTTCTTCTTCAGATATTATAGTTTTCACTTCCAAGACTTCACTGTGGTCCTTTCTACAAAGCTCCTCAATCACTTCTGAAATCCACCTGTGAACATATAGATCTCTTCCAGTGATTTTAAGACATATACCATGAACATATCAAAATTCTATTGATGATTGTACTCTTTGAGTTATATTTATTTGTAGTGTTTAAAGTTTACCTGGGGATCTGCTTCTCTGATTTTCTTTCTTTTTTGGGGCAGTATAAGAATCAGGTGAAAGACATGGTCAACTGATCCAACAAGATAATTCAGTGTCGAGCAGTTTGAGAGTCTGGTATAATTATCATGCTATTTGTTTAGGCACACAGAGTTTAAGAAGACTTTCTCTTTGTTTTCAACTTCTTTTGTTACTGAAGTCTTATAATTTCATTAGCATTGGAAGTTTAATTGAGTAGTAATTTATCTGCAGCTTTAATCAGATACCGACCATTTCTACTTCTAAAGTTGAAGGAAAGAATGGCTCATATGGTTAGAACTCATAAATGCCAAATAATGACTCTTTGGAAGAAGGTTTGTTCTTTATTTAGGAAACTAAGAAGAGATGGGAACATAAAGCTAAGGGATTCCAGGATGCTGAGGCTTTTGGGATCACATGACCAAGACCCTTCCTGACCATGGCTTTATAGCATCACATACCATCCTGTGAAATGACTAGCTAGACATTATAAAAGGGCCTGTGTGTGCTCAGTGGAACTCCCCTTGCAATGAAACCGCATATAGATTTAAACATCATGTACAGTCCGTTTGCTCATGAAGGTTCCCTGGTTTTACCATGTCTAAAACATTATTATTCTGTTTAATATCCTGCCCCCAGCTTCAACTGCCATGTCTCAGCGTAACAGCTGCTTTGACTGCTCCCCTCTACTGAGAGAGACATTGTCTAGTTTTAACTTACTTATTCAAGAATCATCCTCTAAACTCTTTGCATGGATTTATCACAACATGATAGCTTAGTGTTTCTAGTAATTTCTTTTAGCGGGAGTAAGTCTTTTCGTATATGTACTTCTGAACGAGGAGAGGACCACTGTGTGACTTCTTGACTTCGCTCTCCACTGCTTCTATTTTACTCTCAGCTACTTCCATCGTTTCTGTGCCATGGGTTGTTTTTTTTTTCCCCGTTGCTCTGTTCTCATCCATTGCTCTCATCTCAATCCATTTGTTAACACATCTACAGTTTCCAAGTTTATGTTCCCAAGTTGGTCATTTCTTCTTATAATACTAAATACAAGATGCTGCACCAAAGAACCAACTGAGTAAGAAGACCAGCCACTGGCAGGCCTATTTGTTTGACTATGCTAATTATGACTATGCTAACTAGCGGGGTTCTCTAAGCAAGTATGTATAAAACTTTGTGTGTTTTGGCTAATTTCCAATCATTTTACCTTCTAGTATGCTAATCATATGAAAATTTATAAATTTTTAAAATGATAATGCACACATTTCAGCTGCTGTAGACT